>JARHVA010006535.1:0-32500 GCA_037957365.1 Torreya grandis | reverse complement strand
GAAGGATCCATTTTTAGGTTTTACCTTAAAGGGAAGATAACTTGCCTTGTGGGAAGTATTGGATGCAAATTAGGAGTATTTTATCATACAACTAGTTTTAATAATGAGATGTTTACAAAGCCACAACAACCTCCTACAAGTCACCATTGGCCAAGGGAGATATTGAGACTCGACATGTTTTCTTAAAGGTAAGTATCCATAACTTTTGTCATTTCATTTGATAATTGAATATTGTATAAAGTAATATGTGTTGAATGTATAAATCCTTGCTCAAATTAACTCTATACTTAAACTTAGGATAGATATAGGATTTTTTTGGATTTCCATCTTCCACATTAGGTGATCTAGGCCCCCATTTGCCTTCCAATATCCCTTGATTTATTTGTTTATGTTAAATCATCCCCATGCATGCCACAAACTTTGGTGAGAAATAGATTAATTTTATTTCATGTATTTAAGATTATTTAGGGTTAATGCATATTTCTATTTGCCTAAAGGATTTGGAACCCTTTCATTTAGTGTTTTGTCATAAGTAATCCCTTAGTTAGGTTTAACATATCTAATTTGGTCATGACCCTAATATAAATATTATTATAGTAGATGTTTATTGATGACCATATCCAATCTTTGATTAACTAGGTAAGATAAGTTGTAAATCTATCTTAATTTATTGCATTTAATATGTAATCAATTATACACTCCATTAATGATAAATTTAAGATTGATAAAAAATTTAGGTACATTTTAGGGCATGAGAAATGAACATATAATCATTTTTATAATAAAATTCTATCAAAACATGATGTTAATTAATGCACACAGATACACTATTTGAGTATCTAATTGGGAATGATGTTGATTCATGCACATTATGATAAATTATAGTTGGCACCAATTTAGTGGGGCATGATGTTGGTTCATGCACATTTACACATTTGTAGTTATTTTTCAATTAGTTTAAATAATTTTCAAATGTGGATTAAATTTTAATATATAAGTCCATTATAATGGTTGACACATTATTTTTGAGATAATGTATGTTGAGTTCTAATGATATTCAATGGTCATGGAATTACCCATATCAAACCCATTATATAGTTCCACCTTATCATCTTAGGTTTGATTATATAAATATGGGTTGGAGGAATTTGTATTCTAATTTATAAACCTTAGTCAACTTTCAAATTGAGGATTGATCACTATAAATTACACCATTTACTCCATGTGCTTTAGTAAGGAATCATAATTCACCATAGATTTGACATGGAATCATCTCAAACAAGTTTTAAGTAAATGTGGTTTAATCACTTATAGGAACACTCCTTGTTCTTTCAAGATTTATGTTTCAAGTATAGTTTAAATTTCAAATTTTATCCAATGGTCATTGACTCCTACACTTTCATTGTAGGTTTTAATTGGATAAAATTTCACATTTGGATACTTATCCCAAATACAAAGTGTGTTATACATTATTAGGTATATATTTATCCTTTTACTCTAGTATGTTAATTGCTTTGTAATACTATAATAAAATGGGGGATTTGTAGACACTCAAATATAATATTTGATACTTTAAAATGTCAATATTGACATACACTTATCCTATAAGACTTGTACATCTATAAACAATTCTTACTCTCCCTTTCTACACACCTACATGTTGGTTATGGTCTCAAACCATTAAAAGATGATATTAGTCACCTAAATTAACATTTTAATTGGTATTAAATCAATTAAATATCTTATTCATACATTCCCCAATCACCACATTAGCAATATTGTCTCCTACACAATAACTTCATACTCAAATAATAAAATTAGTGTTACTATTTTGATGATAACATTCCCATCATTTGCCTAGTGATATATGATTTTTAAAATCAAACTATTCCCATTGGTCAACCCATTCACATATCAAGCCAATGGTGTAGGAAAATACCCATTGAGTAATTTGGAATTCTCATGTACTCCTAAAATAAACTATCACACACTGAGAAAAATTTACACATTATTCCCAAATTCAAACTAATCACTAATATCAGTCATCATCCAAGTATAGAGAACATTAAGATAATTCAAGTTAGAATATTTTTGAGATCAAATCAATATTTCTAGTTGCATCCATATAACTAAAGAGAGAAATTGTGCATTCATAGTAAAGGGGATAACTACGTGTGGCTTGACTTCCCTCTTCTGAGTATTAGATATGTATGTATCAATAAATCATTAATGGGGGTTAATGGGGTCATCTTATCCCAATTACACTTATATACCTCTTACAAGTTTTCATCATTCATAAGTGGACCTATGGATTCAAGGAGAATAATATTAATTTTTAGAGTTGTGCATACAATTAAGGGTCAAATATAACACATAAATACATATCAGGAAAGAACACCACATTTTATAGTCAAATAAAAAAAGCATATACTAGGATAACAATATCAAACATAGGTCACCTATATCAAATAAATCTACCCCAAGCTTGACATTAGAAATTTTAGAGTTGTACATACAATTAAGGGTAAAATATAACACATACAAAGACATATCAACAAATCACACCACATTATATAGTCACATAGAAAAATAATATACTAGGATAATAATGTCAAACCTAGGTCACCTGTATCTAATGAATCTACCCCAAGATTGACATTATAAACCTAATTCACTTAAACAATCAATTCCAAAATTAATAGAAAATTGAGGAAAACAATTTTAACCTACCACAAGATTGATAATATAAACTAATTTCACATGTTTAACCTACTACGATTCAAATTAATAGAAAAATAAGGAGAACAATTTTGTTGAACGTTTTTCTAGTTTTCCTTAGTCTTAGTTTGGATCAATATACATTTATTCCCTTAAAATGGCCTACATAAGAGTACTTCATTAAAAAAAAAACCCATTTTAAATTTTTTTGGCTATAATATATCTCCAGATGACTTTAGAGTCAACTTGATATTGCTTTGTGTAATGAAGGTTTTATTGATATTGTTCAATTTAAAATCTTATAAATTTTATTGGAAACTAATTTAAGGTATAAAATAAATTATAAAAGATGCATTGTCTAAATATTCAATAATTTATTAATAACTAAGTACTTTTCTACTACTTTTTTCTTATTTCAACCATTAGTTTTGAAGACCTTTGTTAGGTGAAATTTTCCCTGTTCTAAATACTCTTCATTTGAGATCCTAAAATGTCTAGTTGTCAAAATTCTTAAGGAACCTTCAATTTTTCTTTTGGTGATGATGATAATAGGCTTATCAATATAGATTATTATACAGGCATACTCTTTAAATAGACTTAGTGAGCTATTGGAGTAATTTTAATTTCTTTTAAAGAGAACATGTTTTAAAGGAAGACAACCTTAAACTTTAATTTGTGAATAAATATTTTCAAACATCATATTAAAATGTGTATAGAGATCCTATAACTTATCTTTTCACTCAATTAGTTTATATTAGTTTTGTCAACATATATCTCCTACCATTTATGCTTAATGAGAAAGGCATTTAACACATTTCTCTAAAATTATTCCCCAATGAGGTTGCAAAATGTTTTAAAATAGGATGACCCAATTTTAACACATTTTTTTATTAGATCTATTATTTCCTGCATAACACGCCACATTTTTAGTCTAAAAATGGGGACCCTCTTTTGCTTTGGAGGCTGATCTTATACTTCAAGGAGTCTATGGTGGTTTATTCTTTGATTCACATTTGAGATGCATTAATTTTAATATTTAAATTTGAATTATTTTACTAAGTACTGATATACATATTTTCTTGTGTTTTGAAACACATTTTATAGCTTCCTTTCAGACTATTTTACCTTCAGATTTATGCAATTTATCTAACTATTTTAGAGTGTTATGGCTTATTTTCCTAATTAATTCAATCCATTTCAATTATCATTTTGATCTAAATTAATAATAATTCACATAATTTCATTATGATACTTAGTTACTTTCATTTAAATGAATCAAACTATCTTTCAAATCGAGCAAAGTGGCTATGTATGTGTATTGTTTCATTTTATACCTGGTTATTTTAAATATTTTGCCTAAGCTATTTTTATTTGAATTTCTTGGTCATTGGGATTTAAATTCAATATTACATATTGGGATTATTTATATTTTCTCGTAGGTGTTAAATTTGTATCTTAGTGCTACTCGGTGACTTTTTGTCACTCCCAAAAACTCTAAGCGATCCTAAAAAGACTTTTGACACTTATAGTTGATTACACAAAAGTTACCCACAACCACATGGTACCTTTTTGTGGCTCTCTATTAATCTTATCTATCCAATAATTATTTTTAGACTTAGTAAATTTTCTTCAAGGTTAACTAGTGGGCTAATGATGTTAATGATGTTTTGCATTGATGGGCTAGTAGGATGATGCCACTCGACACAATACCCCCACTCTACTATCTAAAATATGTCCATACTAGTGTAATGCATCTAAGATATCATGTTAGGGAGATGATCCCATGTGACATAATACTACTACTATAGTATAATAGAGATTTTATATAGATCATGGAGACTCTAGGCTAGTAGATTAATGGGATGATGCCATGTGGCACAATCCCATTACCCCACTCTCCTAGAGATTTTCATGTAATTCCAATAGTGTGTTATGAAAACAAGTGAGAGGAATGATTCCACATGGAAAAATATCACTTTAATGTAGCAATAAAATTCAAAATTATACTTGAATCTTTAACCTAATAGTATAAATGTGAGGAGAATCCATGTGTTAGGGACTAGTATTTCATTCTTGGAGTCTATGGCTAGAGTAAAATCAATCAAATAAAATAAGTGTTAAAGGAGGTCCAGAGGGGAGTTTGATACTTATAATATTTTTGGCCTTACCAAAATTTCCAAATCCTTCCTAATATTATCATAGCTTCCCTAAGAACAACTAAAAGCAACCACATAAACATGTGCAGTCTCGATATCTAATCAGAGTATAGGACTTTCGAGCCTAATATAATGACACATGGAAACAAATATATTTTGAAAAACTTTATAAGTATTGAAAGACTTAATAAACATGTAAGTGATAAATAATGGAGGAATTATACACTTATAAACTCAAAGTCATTAAAATCTCAAGGAGAAGGTTAATACCCCCATAGTTTTAAGGCCCTAAGAGGATGTTATATGCCATCTTCTTGTAACCTTGAGGGCTTGAATAGATTAAACATGGTGCATTAGCCTAGTGGACTTGACGCATTGAGATCATAAGTTACCAAGGATATGGCATGTGGTGATGATCAATGGAGAATACATAAAGATGACAAAAGTGATAAGAGAGTGATGTTTTATAGTAGCAAAGTTAATAAGCTAATGCTCATAGATGATAATGAGCTACCAAGTGGAAAAATGAGAGTCTATAGTAGCAAATATAACAATGCTAAAAAAATCAAATGAAAATGATGCCAAAGGATAATCTACATGGTATTAAACCTATCATCTAAGGAAACATTGGCTAAACAACCAATAAAAAAATATCTTAAAATTGATAGCTTGTCCACCCATCAAAACCATCAAGAAGCTGAGAATGGACTATGCATCTAATTTGATTTACATAATCAAAATGTAGTTCAAATAAATCATTATTAAGGTGGTAATCATTAACATTCCATGCACAATGGGATCCCTTAAAGAGTATAAAGAGATAAACTCAGCCTTAAAAAGACATAGCTATCAATCACATAGAAGTATGGCAATCTAAATTTTTTTATGTAGTCCTAACTAATTTTGGTTGCCAGAATATGATTAAGGAAGGGTTTAATTATGAAAATTCTAGGCATGCCTTCAATCTATCAGTGATTTTGAGTTTCCTACTCAACCACACACCCTCAACCACATTGATGATTGGTTCAACTACACCATTAGTTGGTTAATTCAAATTTTAATTAGAATTTGTATTTTTAACTCTTTAGGCCTATATGCCTATATAAGATGGACTTATTAGTGTAGTACGTGTTGTCTCTACGTTTATTTTTTTAAAAAAAACATATAGAATGAGACTTTTTTTATTTCTTAAGATAATTTCTTCCCTTTCTAATTTTTTATTGTAGTTACATAGTTTTTCTAAGTATTTGATGATTATATGAGTTCTTAGTATTGAAAATCACAAGAAATATTTAGTTAAAAAGAATATTATTAGGTCTTAATAGTAAATTTTTGCACATTTTTATGGTAGTAATGTCCTTCTATCTTTTAATAATTCTCTCTCCTATATTATTGAATTTTATTCAATTGGAGTTGTGCTAAGTCTAGCTCAACTGGAGATAGGTTTAAATGGGTATTTATTTAGTCAGTTAGCTTAGAGTTAAATTGTGTTTATAAAAATAATTTTTAACTCTCTAGCTCAAATATTGTAATTTTTATTTATAATCATGTTAATATATGGATATAGTAATATGAATTCAACTATCCATCTTGGTTGGTTTTATCATCTTGTCTTAGGAGTTTATCATTATTGTTACATTGTTGCATTATTAGACATGAGAAAATTTAGCTTGTGAAAGAAATTAAATCTTAAAATATTGAAAGTCATTGAATAATTTAGTTAGATTTAATTATTTTAACTCAAATCATTAAAATATACATCTAGCATGGAATAATTCACATCATCTAACTAAGTGAAGACCAACATACCAAGACCTAGTACATTTGAACCTTAGGTAGGTATTTTCTTTATGGGATATACCTACTTTTAGGAGAGTTTAGGAATTAACAACAATATTTCCTAATTATTATTAGCAATATGGTTATCATTGATGTCAAAGGGACATTATAAACATGTCATTGATGTTGCATGATCATGTATGATTGATGGAGAGAATATCATGTATCACAATTGCATTAGTGAAAATTTGTCATTCTTTTATAAAGACCATTTATGGATGTTTGAAGTGAAACAGATACAATATTGATTATGGGTTTTTCATGAGCATCTTAGATATATGGTCTTTAGGTTCAAATGTCAAGGAATGAGCTCAATAATGATTTATGTTATCTCTCAGACATTACCAAGGTTTCTCAATAAAACCCTATAAGATTTAGTCATGGCATCAATAGGCATGTTGTATTTTCATGTTGACTAGATATAGCCAGGTCCTGATAAGTTAAGTTGTAACTTAAGTCCTTGTCATCATTATGAAACCAACCCCTTTAACCTAGAAATTCTCTGCTTGAAGTAGTGATCAAGACTTTATATTTACTAAGTATTAGACTTAATATTTATCCCATCTTGATCAATGGTTAGCACTTAATCATATAATGAAGATATAATGGAGCATCTCAAACTCAATTTTTCAAAGTCACCTCTGATTAAATATGCTAGTGACAAGTGTCACAATCATAGAGCCTACATAGTAAATCTAAAAAGTAGTTGAAATTCAACAAGCCAATGATCAATACAAGGATGCAAAGTATATCAATAATAGGAACTAATATAAATGTGTAAAAGGCATGTGTTCATGCCAAATGTCACATTATCAAGAGCTAAGAAAAGATAAAGATAGATATTGTTAAAATATTTAATGTTGAGTGGGTGATCGGATAAAGGAGATTGAATGGAGCAAGTGGACTCTATGGGATAAAACACTTGAGGTTTATCAACATAGTGGTGATTTAAAGATTAAGTTTGAGAAGATTGATGGAGTGTAAGTGTTCTAAATACTCAATAAATAATGATATGGGATAAATAGATTGATTTCTAACATCAAGATAGAAGTAAATATCACTCTAGTTTGAATATATAATAACACATAGGAGCTCAGATCAAATCATCAAATGGACATGTTTTAAACTTGAAAAGTTAAAGTCTAAAAGCATATAGGGATCCATTAGAGTGTGTGAGTCTATTAGAGATTGATTGAATAGACACTTTTTAAAGATAATCAAATTGAATGTGGATCATCAGATCATGGTACCAAAGTTAATATCAAAAGTCAATAGTTAAATTTATGATCATCCAAATGGTCAATTGCTGGAACATGTATGAACTTATTGTTAAGCCATAAATCATGGCATAGATAATGAGTTAGATCTATGTGATCAATAAAAAAAAGTTAATAATGGATGTGCATCAAAACTACAGCCCAATATATGTTTTATATATTAAAAAACTAGGATTCACATTAGTGGTGCATGAATTCAAGATGTGCGAAAATTGTTGAGTTCAAAATTGGCATGATGTATTACAATCTAAGTATGAACATAGAAATAATAAAAACCTATATCAAATGGTTATATATGTCATCTAAGATACAATCACATGTTAATGGCATTATGTCATATAGAATTATATAGAGACATAGAGATAGACATGTATAAATTATGATTTGTTATTGATGAATTATGTCAGACTAAAAATATAGAGACATAAAGGAGTAGAGTGAGAGAGAGATGAAGTGTGTCAAATAGAGACATATATAGACACCAAGATTAATGGGTAAAGAGAATAAATTACCAAAGAGATAATGTGTAGAGCATGCGTAGCTAAAAACTAGAGCTATAATAGATAATAGATATTGGATTGTTTTATGAATCAACATTGTAATTTGGAGTTGTATTTCCATAGACATTTGATTGGTTGGTGCCTTCAGACAAGCTAAGTTGGTTGTCAGTTAGGTAATTGGTGTCTCCTTAGGGTCGGTTCCCTTAAACATTATAACTAGTTAGGTTTAACTGAGTAGGTTTTCAATTAAGGGATTAGTGTCTCCTTAGGGTTAGTACCCTTAAAAGTGTAATCGTTAAGGTTTCCCAATGAGGTTTTAAACTATGTGGCTAGATTAGAATAGTAGATTCTAGTAGCTATTCTCACCATGGTTTTTCCTTTAGGTTTTTTCACGTATACCTTTGATGTCATGTGAATTTTTATGTGTGTGATTTTTTCTTATTTACTTTTATCTACATATATATTAAGCTATTTTATAATGTATTAAAGGACTAGTTTTAGTTGATCTACTAATTCATCCCCCTAGTAGATAGTTGTGTTCCAATAATTGTTATCAAAGATCCTAGTTCCTTAGAAGAATATTAATTAGCTTAGGTAGATCTTGGAATGGTGAACACAAATGGATAGTCAAGAAGGATCTTCTTCAAACAAAGCACCTCTCTTTGATGGATCAAACTATGCATTTTAGATCATAAAAATGGAAGCATATTTATCTTCATTAGGGTTTGATGTATGGAATTTTATTATAAATAGATATATATATCTCCTATTATAACTCCTAATGATGAAGCTTAAAATAAGTCATATGTGAGTGATGCCAAGGCTAAGAATGTTATTCTCTATGGATTTTCAAAATTAGAGTTTGTCAAAGTGATGCATTGTTAGAATGCACAAGACATCTAGAAAAAAATAAAGAGCATCTATGAAGGTGATGATAAGGTAAATAAATCCAAGATACAAACTTATATAGGTAAGTTTGAAATTCTTCAAATGAATGAAGAATAGAAAATTACAGACTACCTTCTCAGAGTATATGAAATAGTTTATGCAATCAGAGGCCTTAGAGAAGAGATGAAATAATCAATCATTATCAAAAAGGTCCTAATATCTTTTCCATCAATATATGACTCTAAAATATCTACAATGAAGGAAGAAAGAGATATAAATAATCTCATGATAGATGGCATACATGGAATATCATTGCCTATGAGATGAGAATGGGAGAAGTAGATACTTCCAAGAAAAAATTTGCATTCAAAGCATCCAAGCATGCAAAAATAGAAGCATCTAGATTTATATTTGAGGACATTGATGAAGAAGAATCCAACTTTTTCATAAGATTGAAAAGAGGGTCTAGAAAGTAGAAAGGTAAGTTACCCTTTAAATGTTTTTATTGTGGTAAGGTAAGACATTTTGTTTCTAAATTCCCTTATGATAAAAAGGATAACTCTAAGCAAGAAGAGGAGAGTAAAAAGGTGGAACACCACTAACCCAAGAAGAAAAACTTCCTTATAAATAAGAAGGATATATACATAAAAGAAGATAGTGACTCATTAGATGGTAGTGATGGCTTAAATGATAGTCATGATTTTGCCTCTATGGTTGAGGTAAATTGTGTCCTATTCATGGCATCAAGATCAGATTCTATGAATCAAGAAAGAGAATAAGTTATAGAATATAATGAATAAGAGGAAGGATAAATATATCTAGAGTGTAAACTCATCTATGCTCTGGATAAGATTGACAAGCTAATAATAGAGAACTCAAAGTAGAAGAAGCTTGGACAAAATAAAATTTAAAAAATATCTAGAATTCTTGAAAGATCTGATCAAATGGTAGTGAGACTAAAGACAAAAGTTTAAGAGGCTAAAAGAATAGAATATTTAGTCAACTTTAAATACAATCTAAATCTGATGTACGCATGAATCTAGAATAAAAAATAGTGGCTCCAAGAAAATAACTTAAAAAGATTAAATTAAAAATAAACAAAGGTCTAAAACTAGGATGTTTAGATATTCTTGATGAGTTAATCAACTTTCAAAATCCTTCAATAAAGAGATTCAGTCTTGGTTCTAAAAAAGGGAAAATATCCATAACCAGTACATCTGCAAACCTTTATGACAACTTTAAAGCTTGCAAGGATAAAAATAAAGACACAAGCACTACTAATGAGAATAAAAGTTGAAAATAAGCCTAAAGAGAAGAATAAACACAGTGATTCAATCTGTAAAAACTTAAGCAAAATGTAAAAGACAAAGGTAGTTGATGTAGATGGTTACATAAAGGAGAGATACTTGAAGAAGCTAGTCTTGAGAAAACCTCCTTGTCTAACATAGAGAAATGCTATGACTATGTATTCCTCATTTTTCTACGGTTATTGTGATACCTGTAATATTTTGGGTGATAATGCTAGTGAATGTAAGATTGTACCTAAAAAATAATAAACTTTGTAAGCATAAATTCATTCTTACCCTTGCTAGATACAAATGTAATATGTTATAATTGTAATAATTTTGGTCACATAGCCAAACAATATAGAACAAGTTTTGAATGACCAAAGGTGAAAAGTAAAAAAAACATGCCTCCAAATGTGAGCAAATGTTCACCAGTCTCTAAAAAGGAGCAAAATAAGCCCAACAAGAAAGTTAAGGATATGTGGAAAGTGAAAGATCAATCTATGATTTCTCAAACTATACTCCATGTTA
Source organism: Torreya grandis (assembly GCA_037957365.1). Taxonomy (NCBI): domain Eukaryota; kingdom Viridiplantae; phylum Streptophyta; class Pinopsida; order Cupressales; family Taxaceae; genus Torreya; species Torreya grandis. Next base: position 21,305 of record JARHVA010006535.1, on the reverse strand, counting down.
AGAAGCATAATTTATGGGTAATAGATAGTGGTTTTTCAAATCACATGACTGGTGATAGGATCAAGTTCATCAAACTAAGAAAATGTAAGGAAGGATCTATTAGCTTAGGAGACAATACTATAGTAAATATCTAAGGTAAAGGAATATTAACCATAAATGGAAAATTACCTACACATGATGTCCTTTATGTTTATACATTGAAGCATAATCTGCTAAGTGTCAGTCAAATGTGTGACAATGGATATAAGGTCAAATTTAATTCATACGGCTGTAAGATAAAGAGATATATAAGAACATTTATAAAAGGGAAAATAAAAAAAAGCAATATCTATAATCTTAGTGAAGTAAATGGAAATAGCTTCCTTATATGAAATATTGATGAGAGTTAGTTATGGCATAGAAGAATGGGTCATCTCAATTTTGATAACTTAGTGAAAGTGACATCAAATAAGTGTGTTTGACATATGCCTAATATAACCAAACATACAAACTGTCATGTCCCCTTTTCAATTGACATGTTCTGAGTTCATGGTTAGTTTATTATGCGACCTTCGTAGGCTAATAAGATGGATAGAGGGTCATAATGGAGCTTGGCTCGACTTTGATTCACAAGATTTCTACATTTGATTTTCATTCAGGGTATTTCAGACACATTTGGCCTGAGCTCCTACTTTTTAGGGATATTTGATATGCAGCGGAGTGCCTTTATTGTGGTATGGTTATGTGCAGAATCACTCCCTGATTCACTAGCTTTGATCGGTTCGTGGATCCGACATGTATTGAGGGAGATATTAATATTTGATTGATTTAATCAAATATTAATTATTTAGCCTAATTTTAATTAGAAAACCTAATTCTAATTTAAGAAACCCTAATTAGGGCAAGCATATCTTTTGAGGGTATAAGGGTTTCTCATGGAGGCCATTGTTGATTATGCTATTGATTATTGATATTGATTTTGGAGAATTTCTTCTGTGAAGACTGAGCCTAGGGTTCAAGGATTCCATCTGCATTGGAGAATGTTCCCTCTTCAGTGTGTGCAATTAAGAGGCTGTGGAATATCAGCTGATCTATTGCCAAAGTGTGAGATAACTTCATCCAGAAGTTATCACAGAATTTCAGGTTTGAGAGATAACTTCACACAGAAGTTATTACAGATATTCCAGGTATTTCTTTATTTGGTTTTGATTCAATAAATTATACAGCTAGAGATCTACTGTGCTAGAGACATATATCTTCAGATCAGGGGTTGAAAACAGGGAAGTTGTGCTTAACTTGTGGCCGTACAGAATCCGTACGGGTTCGTATAGATCAGTGCAGGAACCGACCTCGGCAGACAGAGGGTTTCAGTGACCGACATCGGTCGACTGAAGACCGACGTCGGTAGAAATCTGACCGGCAGAGACCGACGTCAGTGAGATATCGATCGACGACGGTGACTGTGTGTTGACACATAAGGGCCGAGACTTTCCAGAACTCAATTTGCACTTCCAGATTTGCAAAGCCAGGGTTTTCAAGACTGTATTTCATATTTATATGCATATTAGAGGACTGTAATTGTAATAATTTAGAAGGACAAGTGATACAATCTGTAATTTGTTATTAAGAGACTATATTATTGTGATCTTTCTGAATTTATTCAACAACGATTATATCTTGGTTCAAATTTTTTGTGTTGCTATATTTCCTGTTTAGAAGGGGATATTACAGTGGTATCAGAGCTTTGGTCTTTGGTATCATAGTTTTGTGTCTTTCATATATCTCTATTGTCAGGGGATATTACAGTGGTATCAGAGCTTTTGTGCAGATAAAAGAGGCCCTAAGTAAGGGACATCACAGTGGTATCAGAGCATTGGTCTTTGGTATCATAGTTTTGTGGCTTTCATATATCTCTATTTGGAAGGGATATTACAGTGGTATCAGAGCATTGGTCTTTGGTATCATAGTTTTGTGGCTTTCATATATCTCTATTGGTAGGGGATATTATAGTGGTATCAGAGCTAAATCCTGCCAGCCTGAGGGTCTATAGATCTTATGCAGCCACAAGAGTTGGGACCACACAGGTATAACACACGCAGCCAAGCCTTGCTTGAAGGTATCCAGTTGTTAGATTAGAGACCGATCATCATGAGTGACAGACGTGAGGGCAGCCCACCCAGGGGCCACAGGTATGATGTTGATCAGGGCACCAGAGAGTTTCAGCGTGCTATGATGATAAGCCAACAGCAGATGGCTCAGACACTACAGGGACTTATGACCATGATAGAGAGAATGAATGCACCTGATGGACAGAACAGGGACCAAAGAGATGATAGGAGTGCTACGGTTAATCAGAGACCACAACAGACTCACTCCAGGACAGCGGATAGACCTACACGCCCTTCATTTATTCAAGAAGAACCAGAGGTACCAGCAGATGAGGAGGCAGGGAATTCTCCATTTGCAGATGTTTACATGGCTGCAAATGATGAGTGGGACTTATTACCTCCTCATATCCAGGAGAGAACAACCATTGATCATTTTGTCAATTTGAGGAGAGAGCACTATAGATTGGCTAGACAGGACAGGAGACCTAGAGTCCAATTCAGTGAGCTACAGAAGGCTACTGGTAAGCTTTCTTTGACTACTTTTGACGGCAGCGGTAAGATGACAGCTCAAGCTTGGGTTCATAAGCTTGACACCTTTTTGGCATTGAGACCAATGTCAGAGATAGATGCCATCAAATACGCCACTTTGCACTTAGATGGAGTAGCACATGATTGGTGGTACCATGGTATGGTAACACTTCAGCATAATCAAGTGACAGAGTACAAGGACTTTGTGGATAGATTGGTTGAGCGGTTTGACAGGAGAGATCCTGAGGTTTACTTCCGAGATCTGGCACAGTTGAGACAAACAGGTAGCTTGGAGTCCTTCATTGGTGAGTTTCAGAGATTAGCAGTCATGGTACCCAATATTTCAGAGCGTAGATTGGTAGTTCTCTTCATAGAGGGATTGACAGAGCCATTGAGGGGTTGGATCAAAGCCTTTGATCCTCCTTCATTATAGGTAGCTATGAGGAAGGCTCGTGATATGGAGATGGCAGCCCCATCCAATAAATTTAACACCAAAGGCACTTCTTCTTCTAGAGACCATAAGCACTCCCACGGGGATACGGAGAGACCGGATTTTAACATAGATAAATCCGGAGTTAAAAATGATTCAAAGGCCAATCCAGTAGCACCACCTTTGGATCGTGAGGTGCTTAATGACCTACGTAGGAAGAAGCTTTGCTTATACTGCAAAGGACCATATGATATCCATCACGATTGTCCTTTGAGGCCTAAGGGCAAGGCGAATCGTATGATGTGGATATATTATGAGGAGTCAGATTCTGAGGATTCCGAACAGCATAACAGTGCTGAGGGGGCAGAGGCAGAGGCTTCAGGGCCTAATGTAGAGGCCGAGTTAGAGCTTCACCTACAGGAGGCCCGCATATCCAGCATACAGTCAGATGAGTCATTCAGACTCCGTGGAGTTTTGGCAGGGCAGAAGGTTATCACCCTTCTTGATACAGGAGCCACTCACAATTTCATAGATGCTAGATTTGTGGAGAAGCGTGGACTCACTACAGAAGGTTTTGAGGGCATCAGAGTTAAGGTAGCCGATGGTCACACTCTTAAGTGTGAGCGTATGATTAGAGACCTCCCATTGCGCTTGAACAACTATGAGTTCAACGCTGATTATTATGTGGTAAACATGGGGGATATAGACTTAGTCTTGGGTATGAAGTGGCTTCATTCATTTGAGGAAGTTACTCTTCATCTCAAGGACATGGAGGTTCTCTTTAATGTTGATGGGACGACACATATTCTTAAGGCAATACGGGGCAACAGCTTCAGATATATGTTTTTTCATCGGATGGAGGTACCTATACCACATAACATGATAGAGGGTGATGACAAGAGCACATTGGCACCAGTACAGGAGAGGTACGAGGACGAGCTTGGTATTGAGGTGAGTTCAGTCCAGGGGTTGTCACATGTGGTGAGGACTCAACTTTCTGTTACAGTCGGGTCACAGGTTGATGATGATATGACTATGTCTAGCCTTCACAATCCAGTTTTAGATATTATTCAGGTACAGAGTTTGCTTGCTGATTGTCATTTATGGATTGGATGTTTGAGTGATTATCTTAGTACAAGAGATGATGTGATGCCATTACATGAGAGTTGGGATGGACATGGCATGGGGTTCGTGTTAATTGACAGTGGTGGAGATCCTAACTACATTTGGGATCCAGGTGGGTTGATTGATTTGTCATTCAGTGATTGCTTGAGGGCAAGCAATTTTAGGAGGGGCGGATTGTCATGTCCCCTTTTCAATTGACATGTTCTGAGTTCATGGTTAGTCTATTATGCGACCTTCGTAGGCTAATAAGATGGATAGAGGGTCATAATGGAGCTTGGCTCGACTTTGATTCACAAGATTTCTACATTTGATTTTCATTTAGGGTATTTCAGACACATTTGGCCTGAGCTCCTACTTTTTAGGGATATTTGATATGCAGCGGAGCGCCTTTATTGTGGTATGGTTATGTGCGGAATCACTCCCTGATTCACTAGCTTCGATCGGTTCGTGGATCCGACATGTATTGAGGGAGATATTAATATTTGATTGATTTAATCAAATATTAATTATTTAGCCTAATTTTAATTAGAAACCCTAATTCTAATTTAAGAAACCCTAATTAGGGCAAGCATATCTTTTGAGGGTATAAGGGTTTCTCATGGAGGCCATTGTTGATTATGCTATTGATTATTGATATTGATTTTGGAGAATTTCTTCTGTGAAGACTGAGCCTAGGGTTCAAGGATTCCATCTGCATTGGAGAACGTTCCCTCTTCAGTGTGTGCAATTAAGAGGCTATGGAATATCAGCTGATCTATTGCCAAAGTGTGAGATAACTTCATCCAAAAGTTATCACAGAATTTCAGGTTTGAGAGATAACTTCACACAGAAGTTATTACAGATATTCCAGGTATTTCTTTATTTAGTTTTGATTCAATAAATTATACAGCTAGAGATCTACTGTGCTAGAGACATATATCTTCAGATCAGGGGTTGAAAATAGGGAAGTTGTGCTTAACTTGCGGCCGTACAGAATCCGTACGGGTTCGTACAGATCAGTGCAGGAACCGACCTCGGCAGACAGAGGGTTTCAGTGACCGACATCGGTCGACTGAAGACCGACGTCGGCAGAAATCCGACCGGCAGAGACCGACGTCGGCGAGATATCGACCGACGACGGCGACTGTGTGTTGACACATAAGGGCCGAGACTTTCTAGAACTCAATTTGCACTTCCAGATTTGCAAAGCCAGGGTTTTCAAGACTGTATTTCATATTTATATGCATATTAGAGGACTGCAATTGTAATAATTTAGAAGGACAAGTGATACAATCTGTAATTTGTTATTAAGAGACTATATTATTGTGATCTTTCTGAATTTATTCAACAACGATTATATCTTGGTTCAAATTTTTTGTGTTGCTATATTTCCTGTTTAGAAGGGGATATTACAGTGGTATCAGAGCTTTGGTCTTTGGTATCATAGTTTTGTGTCTTTCATATATCTCTATTGTCAGGGGATATTACAGTGGTATCAGAGCATTGGTCTTTGGTATCATAGTTTTGTGGCTTTCATATATCTTTATTCGTAGGGGATATTACACAAACACTACTTATAAGGAGTGTCAACAAGGAAAGAAAACGAAGGTCATATTTCAAACAAAGGAGTATGCAATTACAAATCCTTTAGAGTTAGTTCATATTAATCTTTGTGGTCCTACTAAGACAAGATGATCTAAAGGAGAAATATATTTCATGTTATTTTTATATGATTATTTAATAATGACATGGGTAACCTTTTAGAAGCATAAGTCTTGGGAATTTTAAATATTCAAGATATTTAGATCCATGGTAGAGAATGAGACTAGACTAAATATCAGATGCTTAATATCTAATAAAGGTTGATAATTCACCTCAAATGATTTCATAGAGTATTGTGAGATGCATGGAATCAAAAGGCACTACTCTTCAGCAAGGACTCCATGTCAAAATGGATTTTTTGAGAGAAATAATAAGACAATCAAGGAGATGGATATAACAATGCTAAAAGAGGCCAAGTTACCTGATGGATATTGGAGAGTAGTCCAAATAGTAGTATACACCTTGGACAAAGTTTAATTAAAGATAAATAGTGAAAAAAATCCCTATGAACTATGGTATGGGAAACCTACCTTTGTGAAGTATTTTAGATTGTTTAGTATCAAATGCTATATTAGGAGAAAGGATGAAAATTTGAGAAGCTTTGAATCCATATGTGATGAAGTAATATTTCTTGGTTATTCCACTCAAATGAAAGCTTATATATGTTAAAATAAAAGACTACACAAGATCATATAAATCATCAATGTCAAGGTTGAAGAAGGCTTGACACATGTTGAACTTGACAAGAAAATTTGTATTCAATAATCAGAGCTTGAAGAAGTAAATAATAAAGAAGTGAAGGAAATGAATAAAAAGACTCCTACAAGATTTCTTCAAAAAGATCATCCCATAGATAAGATCATTGTAAATATGAATGAAGGAGTTCAGACAAGGAGAAGAGTTGCACAAGACAAGGAGCATGTAAGTTTTGCTCTGATGTCTGAAATTAAACCCAAAATCTATGTTGAAGCTAGTGAAGATGAGAATTAGCTAAAATTTATGGATGAAGAACTGAACCAAATATAAAAGAACAAAACTTGGGAATTATTTGTAAGATGTTCTAACAAGAATTTAATAGGTACAAAGTGGGTCTTTGAAAATAATCTCAATGAAGATGGAGATGTTATAAGGAATAAGGTAAGATTGGTGTGCAAAGGATATGCACAAGTTAAGGGCATAGATTATGAGGAAATATTTACTCCAATTGATAGATTGGAAGCCATAAGAATGTTTCTAGCATTATCTGTTCATAATAAGTTCAAGGTCTATCAAATGGATGTTAAGTCTACTTTCTTGAATAGGAACCTAGAAAAGGAAGTCTACCTAGAACAACTAGAAGATTTTCAGATTTTGGAAGAAGAATATTTTGTTTGTAGACTGAAGAAAGATTTGTATGGTCTGAAATAGTCAACTAAATCCTAGTAAATAAGATTGGACCAATATCTATAATAAGAAGGATTCAACAAAGGATGTGAAGATAGCAATTTGTACTTCAAATTAGAAGGTGAGCATATGTTGATTATTTTTGTTTATGTAGATTACATCATCTTTGGCGGTAGCAACAACAAAATGTGTAAAGCATTTGATACATAAATGTAAAGTGGGTTTGAGATGTCTAGACTTAGAGAACTTTCTTTCTTACTTAGTTTACATATAGCACAGACTAATGAAGGGATATTTATATCTCAAACCAAGTATGCTAAGGAAATGTTAAAGAAGTTTAGAATGGAAGAAAATAAACCATTTAATATTCCCATGATAATTGGATGTAAATTGAGAAAAAATGATGAATCCCTTAATGCAAATCAGACTATATATAGATCAATGATAGGTAGCTTGTTATACCTAATTACATGAATACCTGACATCATAAAAGTATTGTGCATGGTTATTATATTTCAAGTTGCTCCTAAAGAGCCACATGCCAATGCAGTGAAAATGATATTTATATATATCAAAATCACAACTATGGACAATGGTATCCCAAAGGTGAATATTTCACTTTGAAAACATATAAATATGTTCATTGGGTATGAAGTATAGATGATAGAAAAAGCACTAGTGGTGGTGCACTATTCATTATTAATAAACTTGTTTCATGTATAAGCAAAAATTAAGTGTTAGTTACTCTTTCCACAGTAGAAACAAAGTATGTTGTAGCAGTGACATGTTGTACTCAAGTCTTATGGATGAATAAAACACTCAAATACATCAAGGTATAGTATAAATCATCTATTTATATTCTTTGTGACAATTCAAGTGCTATTAACATATCAAAAAATCCAATGATGAATTCGATAACTAAGCATATATCAATCAAGTATCATTTTTTGAGAGAGAAGGTTGAATATCAAAAGGTCACAATGGAATATGTGCTAACTAAGGATCAAATTGTAGACATATTCACCAAACCTCTTCCCAAGGAATAATTTAAAAAGCTGAGATAGAAGTTAGGAGTGGTGGCTCCAACACCACATCACTAGATCCTAATGATAGGGCATGAGTCAAGGCGGAGAATCATAGTAGTATTAATCCCTAAAATAAGAGAAAAGAAAATTGAGTTATGTATATTTTGAAAACTTCTAATGACTTGGTGGTTGCAAATTCTTGGACAAACTCCTTTATATAATAAAGGGGGAGAAAAATTTGGATAAATAGTGAGAAACTTAGAGTCCCTTTGTCATTGATGTCAAATGGGGAGAAAGAGTGCAAATGCTCTCTATAAAATAAAGAAGAAGAGAAAGTGTCCAGTTGAGTTTAGGAAACTGTGACATTTCTAAAGGGGGAACAAGTTTGGTGTGAATGACTTCAACTCACATTTAATAGAAGTCAATGCAAGTAATGCCAGAGAAGGAGTAAAGAATTAGAAGATCAGAGCATTCATTTTGCATCAGATAATTTATTTTACCATCAATGCTAAAGGGGGATATTTTGGCAATATGGTTGTCTTTGATTTCAAAAGGGACATTATAAGCATGTAATTGATGTCAAACGATCAAACAATATTAATGGAGAGAAGAGCATGTTTCACAGTTGCATTAGTGTAAAGTTGTCATGCTTTTATAGAGACCATTTATGGATGTTTAAAGTGAAATAGATAGAATATCTATTATGGGTTTTTCATGAGCATCTTAGTAAAGGAATGAGATTATAAATGATTTATTTTATCTATCAACCATTACTATGGTTTCTTAGTAAAACCCTATGAGATTTAGTCATGGCATCAATAGGTATGTTTGATTTTTGTGTTAACTAGATATAGTCAAGATCTAGTAACTTAGGTTATACATTAAGTTCTTATCATCATTGTGAAACTAGCCCCTTTAACATATCAATTAATGGCTCAAAGTAGTGATCAAGAATTTATATTTACTTTAATATTTATCTTAGCTTGATCAGTGGTTAGCACTTAATCCTATACTGAAGATCCAATAGAGCATAGAAAATAAAATTTATCAAAGGTGCCTCTGATTAAACACATTAGTGATAAGTTTCACAATAATAGAGCCTAAAAAAATAAATCTATAGAGTGGTTTAAAGTTGATAATTCAATCATCAATGTGAGGATGCTAATTATCTCAATCACAGGAACTGATATCAATGTGCAAAAGGCATGCACTAATGCCAAGTGTCACATTCTTGAGAGGTAAGTAGAGATAAAGATTGAGCTTGTTAGAAGATTTGATGGTGAGTGGGTTATCAAGAAAAGGAGATCTAATAGAGTGAGTAACCTCAATGGGATAAAGTGCATGAATTTTTTCAACACATTGGTGAGTTAAAAACTGAGCAAGTTTGAGAATATCGATGGAGTGTAAGTGTTTCAAAGACTTAGGAAGTAGCGAGATGAGATAAAAATCTCAACATTTAATGTCAAGATAGAAGTAAAGATCATGATAATTTGAAGATATATGTCATGCGATATCTTAGATAAAATGATCCAATTGATGAATTTTAAAATTGAAAATTTAAAGTTCAAAAGCATATGGGGATCCAATGGAGCGTGTGATCCTATCAGAGATTGATCAAATGGACATGTTTTAAATATGAGAAAATGAAATGTGGATCACTAGATTGTGGCACCAAAATTAAGATCAAAGGTCAAGATTTAAATTTATGATCATCCCAATGGTCAAGCATTGGAAAATGCAAGAACATACAATTAAATGGTAAATCATGACACATACAATGAGTTATACTATTGTGATTGATAAAAATTGTGTAACAAGTCATGTACATCAAAATTATATCCCATTATATGTTATATATAGTAAAAGATTGGGAATCATAGTGGTAGTGCATGAGTTCAAGACATAGGAAACTTACTAAGTCTAGAATTGGCATGATGTGTTACAGTCCAAGCATGAACATAAAAAAGAGGATAAACCTAGATCAAATGGTTATATATATTTCATCTAGGATACAATCATAGCTGGTTGGTATTGTGTCCTATAGAAGTAAATAGAGAAACAAAGATAGATGCATAGAAATTATGAGTTGTTTTTGATGAATTGTGTCAAACTAGAAATATAGAGACATAGAGGAATAGAGTGTGAGAGAGATGAAGTGTGTTGAATAAAGACATATCTATACATAGATATAGAGGGGTAGAGATAGGAAAGGCATAAAGAGATAATGTGTAAATCATGAGTAGCTATAGAATAGACCTATAATAAAGAATAGAGATTAGATTCTCTTATGAATCAACATTGTAATTTGGAGTTGTAGCTCCATAGACATTCAATTGGTTGGTGTCATCAAATAAGTTGAGTTGGTACTCAATTAAGGCATCAGTGTCTTCTTAGGGTTGATATCATTAAACATTTTAAATAGTGAGGTTTAGCTAAATTGGTGATGAGTTAAGGGATTAGTATCTCCTTAGGGTTGGTTCTCTTAAAAGTGTAACCAGTGAGGCTAGATTAGAATAGTATATTCTAGTAGCTATTCTTACTATGGTTTTTCCCTTTAGGTTTTCCATATATAAATATGGTGTAATATGAATTTGTATGTGTGTGATATCTACATATTTCTTTATCTGCATATATGTTTTAATCTATTATAAAAGGTATTAAATGACTAATTTTATTTGATCTACTAATTTAGCCCCTAATAAATAGTTGTGTTCCAACAATTATTGGCTACATGTCAAACCCTGCATCAACATGTTCTAGTGATAGGAGGGCCTAAACCATGGTTTAAATTAATTAGGTGAAAACTTAAGCTAAGGCATTTTATAACCCTTCTATCTCACTGAGATAAAGATCCTATTGAGCTAGAGGTTATAAGAATTAACACGTGATCAAAATATGTTACGGGTAATGTAGATCTCTCATAACTCGCTAACCATAAAATACCAATACTAATAATTAACAATAGGAAATGGAAATTCAAGCCCTTCTAGTTATTTGGGACTTCTCTAACCACTATTTATATCCCTTGGGTTAACCCATTTATTACCCCTAGCCTTTATCGATTGATAACATGACCTACCTTAGATAATGAGGTTTTTATCTTATGGATATCTGGGTCATACCTCATGGTTTACCCAAAAATCTAGACAAATTTTGTCCTAATTTCATAATGGGAGGTGTCCAAACTATGGAGGAACATATTAAAGCCTTTAAATATGCTTTAATTAGAACCTAGGTCAAACATGAAGATGTTTCCCACAGATTGTTTCCCTACTCCTTAAGGGAAGCATCATATGTTTGGTATCTTAGATTACCTATTGGGTTTATTACTACCTAGGTTGATTTATAATCCATGTTTGTAAACCATTTTAGATTTCTCATTAAACCTGTAGTCTTATATCACCAATTTGTAGCTTCTAAGAGGGTATAAAATGATCCCATCAGTATGTTCTATTTATGAGAGTTTTAACCATACCAATCTCATAATGAGGTATCCTTTAACATTTTAGGATATCAATAGAGGTTAAATCCACTTTAGGGCACTAGTAGTAGGTATGCAATCTTAATGACTAGTTGATGGGATAATAGGTAGGGCATGTAGGTTATTAATAAGTTCTTTGGATGGAGGGGTAGTCTCATAAAAATTAATTAAAAATATATATAATTTGGATGGATGGTTACTAATCTAAAGTTGGTAGGTCTAAAAGTAAAATAAAAAAAAGAAGGGTAGAGTAGAAAAGAAAGGTTTTATGGTCTTCAAGAATCACTTCCCTAGCTAGTTTCTAAGTGGATAAGTGCTTTTAAAACCTATTCCTATTTCTAGTAATTATTTCACACACAATCAAACATGGTTAAGAAGTCTAAGATGATACTCATATAGGAAACTCATGGGCCTCAATCAAAGGTTTCTCATTTTAGAGAAACTATTTCACACCTTTAATTAGAAGATTATGGCTTATGCTTATTGATTTATCTAAGGTAGATGTTACAAAAACATAGAAAACTATATTTAATGAAAGCACCTGTACACACTAAAAAATTGTGAATCAATAAACTTAATTGCCAATAATCAATGTAATTTAACAATTTTTCAATAGTTGTTACACATCTAAAACTAATATATCAATCAAGACAACAAATAACCCATTCATAGTTGTTGCACACTAAAAGTTATTTAATCATAAAACCAAAGAAATAAAAGTTAATTACAAAAGTAGTGGAAATAAAATATAAAAACACATGAGTTAACAATCAAAAATTACTTTGCTCCTGTATATTGAAAACTATTTGACAAATCAAAACTATGGATTATAATTATTTAAATAGACTTGGAGAAGGGGTTGCCTCATCCTCAAAGTTAATTCAAAATTAATTTCATGTCATAGTTATAACTTGAGTTATATCTTTTATAAAAAACCATATAGAGTTTTATCTTATAGTTTTTAATAGTCTATGTTAGCCTTTACAAAAACCATGCAATGTATGCATGTGTACAAATATAAATAGGCAATTTTACAATATAGTTAAAAATTATAAAGGAGATACAAAAATATAAATTATATATACCACTACATAATATTCATGTAAGAAATCTTAGCCTCTCAAGGCTGTGTTGACATCTGAATAACAACATGGAATTTATTTAGTGTTGTGGTTATGGTTTTCAATGTGAAAAATATTTTAGTTTATGTGTAACTAGAAGTAACATCTTGAGTTTGCTTCTTTGCTTCTATTTCTTCTAGCACTTATGGGAAACATCATTATACTACCAAATTATCTCCAAAATTAATAGAGGTATTTTGTGTACTCTATGGACCTGTCATAGGATCTTTGCATGCTCTATCTTAGTCTTCTAGAAGTTGATCTTAAAGATTTCAAATTTAGTCACTTTATTTTTATAAAATCTTAACTTAGAATCTATTTATTCCAATGGTGTCCCTTTTAGACTTTGATTTAAATTGTCTATGGACTCTTATAAGAGTTGATCAAAGTTAATCTTAACTAATGAAGTTCCCTGTAGCATATTTTACCTTTAATAATGTTAAATCATTAAAATTTTGAAGAATGATGTCCCTATATTCTTGATACTTAGGGAGAAAATCCCTATCTATTTTCAACCATTCCCTAACCTCTTTGATCTTGATGACCTTCAGGTTGAGGGCATTGGATGCCTCTAGTGGTGTCATAAGATATAAATGGCTATAAGCCTTACTAGTTATATAAACAATCAAGATCTTTAATTTATTGCCATTAGCCTTCAAACAATTGAATAATTCATGAGTTTTGGTAACATGTGGGGTGAATTTATCCCATATGAATTGTAATACTTCCTAATAATTGTAAAATTTCAAAGCTACCTCTTGAACCTGAGCTTCAATACCTATTAGTATGTCTATAATTTTCTACTATTATTTTAATTGTTCTAACTTGGCCTCTATTTCTTTCTTATCCATATTTTTACCTTCATGGAATACCACCATGGAATCCTTTTGTTCCTTGATGATAGATATAAATTATTTAGTATAGGGGGATTTCCCCAATTGCCTATTCTATCTCTTGGTAAAATAGAAACCCTATTACCTCTCTTCAAAAATCAATTCTTTGCTAGCATCATCTTCTAGCTTCCTCTTCCTCACCCTTACAATGCTTCCATATGGTTTGTCAAAAAATGTTGTAATATATGGGAGATAAGTTATTATAAATTTGGGTAATTGAGAGCTCTTGGCCCTTAAGTCTATGGCCCATGGAGGAATTATCAATTGATTAATGTCTATCTCCTTTGAGGTTGTGACCACAACCTCTTCTTCAACCTCTTCAGCTATTTGTTTTTTATTTTATACTTTTATGAGGGTGTCAGGAAAGGAATTATATATAATATTAGACCAATAAAATTCCCCAAACTAGGGGAGTGGATGGACTATGACCATTTATGTTTTTTCCTTTTTCCCCTTGCCTACACTAGTAACAATAGTCTCTTGTGACCAAGTGGTGGATGGCATGGGGAGAGTGATTTAGGTGGATTATAAATGGAACTAAGTAATGGAAATGGTATTTTACAACTTATTAGATGTCCCTTTCCTTATAAATGATCTAATAGTGGTAGTGACAGAAGGAATACTAGAGGTAGCCATGATAGAGTTGGATGGTATTGGGGTGGAAAATGGATCAATGGTTATAGAAGATGGAGAGACATTTATTGAATCATCCTTCTCAAAATTTGGGGTGAGTAAGGGTAAATGTAAAGAATAGGAGGATAATATTGGATCATCCAAGTTGGAAGTGAAAATTTCCACCTTACAGTTTTTAAAATAAATTAAATAGACATAACCAAAAATGGGAATAGAAATAGAGAGTAGAGAAGTAGTCTCTAAAACCTAAGTACCTATGGTGTCCTCCACATCTAGTTTTTACCCTTTTTTAGCTTCAAATATCAAAAGCTTAGCTTTATCTAACTCTACTTCTTCATTATAATCTTCTTCTTCCTCTTCCACTTATACTTATTGGGGAATTATAGGTAATTTCTAAGATTGTTCTATTGTAAGACTGGCTATGGGAGTCCTAGGATTTATTTTATAGAAAATGGTAGTCTTTCACTATGGGGAGGAGCCTTGATATACTAATATGTTTGATTCATCTATGCTTACCTATAAATATGTATCATATTGTACTTAAGAAATAGCTATAAGCATCTAAATTATACTAGAAACTAGATGTTTAGGTTCTTGTTCTTCCTCATCAAAGGAATCCAATTTTATGGGGGCTCTTAGAGCTCTCCTAGGTTTAATTTAAATCACCCCTAGTTATTTTTTAATATCCTTTAGCTTGAAATGGATTCCCTATGATGGATCTCCTTGCTCTTTGTATTGATTTTTGGATTGTCCTTTCCAAACATCTGAGTGCATCCACCCTGCATAACGTGGCTTTTTACTATTTAATTCCCTCATAGAGATTGAAGTTCCTATTGGACCACCCTCAAGTGATCCTCTTTATAACTAACAATTACTATTTTTTTCTCAGACCTCCTCATCATTTTGTGAATTCATGAACAAAAAGTGAAAATCATAATGGATGTGCTGGTAAGGCCTTAAAAAATACTTTTAGATGGCACCATGAGGATTTTAATCCCTATGTGGGACTATGGTAAAATGGTAGATCTTCCTTTTGAAACCCACATCTTTGAAGTGTTTCCTCATTGTGTAAAACATTCTACTAATAACCATGTGGTGGCCAAATAACATGCTCTTCTTTGCCCTAGTTAGGTCCTCCTCTATTCTCCACCATAGTTGGAATGTAATTTCTTACTTAGCCAATTTTTTAGGTATGTAGTTTGAAAGGAATAGGGGATGAACCTTGTGTCCCTAGATCATGATAATACTGTAATATAAATATATAAAATAATCACCCTTTGTAGATAATGTTTTAATAATGCTTGCTTCAATCTTGAGCATTACAGAACCATAGACTACTTACCAAATTTAAGGATAAACATCCTCAACAATCATCAAAATATTATTAGTATAATCATAAATGTTCATAAACAAAAAATTACCACAAATTTAATTTTTGATACAATTGGTGCCGAGGCTCCATAGCTTAACAAGGACTTTATAAACTATTCCCATGATAGTGTCCAAAAGATAAGACATCATATAAAAGTGTCCTATCAAAGTGGGATGTTTGTCCTTATCAATGACCTGCTCTTTCAAATGGAAACCAATAATTTTTCCCAACACAAATGTGGAATCACTTATTAGTATCATGTTTAACAATTATACCCATTCTAAATTAAGGAAATGGATACTAGGCATATCATAGAGTGTGTTATGTAGTGCCATGCCAATCCACACTGCCATCCTTAACTTTTTTATAGGAGTAGGATTGTTAGGATTATTACCCTTGAATGTAATTATTTATTTTTGGAGAATCCATCAAGATAACACATTTTCCATTTTATTATCTTGATTCCACTGAACTAGCCTATGCTTGTCAAAATAAGCATCTAATGTTGGTAATGGTAAATACATCTAAAAAAATATGATCCTATGATGCATATTATGACCATCGGGTTTCCAATGTGTTATAGGAAATCATCTTTCATGACTTTTCCTATGAAGAAAAAATATCAAAGGATGTCAATTCATGGAATCACTTCGAGCTTAGCCATAGCAAAATGTAATCCTTATCTTTTGAGTTCTAGTAAATCCTTGATGAATAATCAATCCAAAGGAGATATGTTACCATCTAGTGAAAATATGTCAATAGAATCAATAACATCCCATAATTATGAATAGTTTACATACTTATCAAAAATGGAGACATAAAATACAGTGTCCACAAATTTTGTTTCATCCTTAATAGACCATGGTGATGGTGAAAATTATCCCTTGAATGGATTTGATGAAGATGGTATTATTTTTTACATGTAATTTGAGGTGATTATAGTATTTTCTACATTCTCTATAAACAATTCTCACTTCCAGTAGTCACTAATTTTATTCACAATACTCTCACAAGCAACTAGGGCTTTTCTCATGTAGGATAATAGTTAAATTTGACTACAAATTCATTTTAAATAAATGAAGGATTCAATGGAAACACATCACATATATAGATTTTAAAATTAAATTATATTCATGCATTATAATGCCCAATGTTTACCTATTTTATATTTTCTGCATAGTTCAAATCCCATTAGTACTAGTTGACATGTAGATTTAGAAAAATATTAGAAAGTATTTTGGATTTATCAGCTAAGTATAGCAAGCTTTCAACATTTGAGAGTCAGGAATCAAGGTTTGTGTTGGGACCGATCTTTACAAAAGACCGCCAAAAAATCCAAAAACCTAATTCCAATGAATAAAAGGTCCAAACAAAATTCCTAAAGAGAATAATTTTTGACATATATATGAAGCTTTGTGATCCATCAGATAAAATGTCTGATGTAAAAAAATTGAAGACCCAAAAGTCTATTGGATAAAATGTCCAAACAAAAAGTTCCAAAGATCTAATTTCCAATAAAGATAAGTCATTTTTGGAATAATTGTTTCAGATAAAATGTTTGACTTTAAAAACCTCTAAAGACCAAATTCTATTCAAACAAAGTTTTTTAAGATCCAAAATATCCTTGATAAAAAAGGCCAAATGCACAAATTCCAAATAATTCTTATGCATAAATAAGTTGAAACTGCATGAACAAATGATGAATAAGCTTCCAGATAGAAAAACCTGACAAAAAAACCAAAGACCAAATCAATTGGACAAAATGTTCTAAATAAAATGTTTGAATAAAAGGTCCATGATGAATAAGGTTTTGAAATAAATTTCTTATGAATAGACTATGTCTCAAAAAACCCTGGATAGTTCAAAAACTCCTCAAAAAGGCATTAATAGAGTTAGTAAATAAAATACATAATACCATACTCGATTTATTATAAGTATAAATATTTAAAGATCAACTCTTGTCAAGAATTTTCATAGACATGTAGAAGAAAGTGTTCAATAAATCAAGGACAAAATCTAAAAAACGTGGGTCCCCTTTTCTTTAAAAATAAAACAAAGGGGATGTTGGGAACTAAAAAATGGTGACTTACAGAGGGGGATACTCTTGAGTATTCAAGAACCCATAAAAATTTTGTTAGTAATCTCAAATCAAAAATGAACTATTCCACATAAAAATATTAAAATAAGAAATATGGAAGAGAATGCCTAAGTAGATTTATACAACACACTTGCCTTCTTATCTTTGTAGTCTATATGTTTTATAAGGGAAGTTCATTTAACCTTTGTTTTGATGAGATTTTCAAAGGCTGGATGAATCTATAGGTTTCATTATATTTTATATTAAATCTCATTAAATTCAAGGGAATCTTAGACATTGCTATGTTTCCAACCTAGGTGTCCATAGCATCAACAAAGATACCCTAGGCTCCCTCTCTTCCCTTTGTCCTTCATTTTCTTAATCATGATGTGTGATACATTGAAGATATTTTATCATGTGAGCCTTTTTTATTTTCCTTATACATTTTCTTGGATTTTTTTATTTTGCTCTTTTGAACTCATTAGTTCTTTTCTTATTTTCTTTTTATTTATTTTCCTATGGAAAGAGTAGAGCTGGAACCCCAATGAGTTGTTATGCTTATAAAACACATCAATCACTAGAATTTCCCTACTATATACATCAATACCAAAAAATTATTACTTTTAATAAGTACTCTAATATAATAAGTTGGTATGATCTAATGAAATAAGAAAATTTTCTAAATTTGGATGAAGTACTTTTAGAGCAACTTCCATATACACTAGTAAAAGTATTTAATTGTGCCACAATCCATACAATCGTTCATGATTACATATGTACCTACATCTCTAAAGACTCTAAACATCAGAAATATACCTTATTTTTTTAATTAGGTCCCAAGTTGTGAATCTCATTAAATTTACCTCCCCCACTTTTATTCCATATGTCTATTTAAGTATAATATAAGGGTTCAATCTGGTTTGATTTTTTAGATTGGTTACATCTAGAATAGAACATAATTTAGATTATCAGTGGAAGCAACAAAACAACTAATCTAAAAAGCATTAAAACTAATCTAGAAATCATTAAATCTAACTTAAGAAACTAAGAAATCTATCGTAAGCAAGAAATAAACTAATCTAAGAAAGTAGGAAATATACCATAAGAAAGTAGGAAATATATCATAATCCTACCTCTACCATGCCTTTCTCATCGGTTGATGGCACCTTCAGATGATATAACCATGAAGTAATGCTTTAAAAATTGTCTATTGACTAGGATATGTGAGTTCATTGCCCTATAGGTCACTTTAGATGGAATACGGTATTTTCCAAGATAACTCTTAAATATGTATATGGTTCAATCCAAAGAGGATCAAAATTTATCACGATGTCCTTTCTTTTCATAGATTTTATCCAAAGAAGCACTAGATCTGAGATCCTAAATGCCCTGACATTTGTTCTCTTATCAAACCACCTCTTGACTATGTCTTGGTTCTTACTAAAGCTTTGTAAGGCTTCAGTCCTTAAATCTTCCATTTATATTATGTCCAGTAGTCAAGATTATGATTTATCATTCAATTCCCATCTAATACTACATGAACTAATAAGTCAGTAGATTCAACATGATTGGGAATACTAGCTTGCATCCATACACCAATAAATAGGGTGAAGCTTTAAGGGCTTACTTGTATCTTGTTTGTTCTACCCAAAGAGCATAATTTAATAGATTATGTTATTCCCTAAGCTTATCCCCAACTAATTTATTAATTTCATCTATTAGGTTCTTATTCATTTATTCTGCCAGTCCATTTCCTTGGTGCTAATGTTTAGAAGATGACCTAATAGTGATATGGTTGTCATGAGCCCAATTAGTGAACTCTATTGATATGAGTTTTGGTACACTCTCAAAAGATAGAGAAATGGGGGTGCTCAATCCAGTTATGATATGGTCTTATGAGAAGTGAATCATGTCTTGTGCTCTAGAGTTCTTTGTGGTTAAGGCCTTAATCTATCTACTGCAACAGTGTATAATAGTGAGTACAAATTTATGACCTACTAAGGAATTTGGGTTAATAACACCAATGAAGTCTAAACCCCATTAGGAAAATGTAATTACTTCAACAAAAAGTTATAAGGGATTTTTTTCATGTACTTCCCTCTTAGCTAAATATTGGCATTCATAGAATGTTTTTACATGAGTATGAGCATCCTTGAAAACTATTGGTTAGTAGTAGACCATTCTTAAGATCTTATGGGTTGTGGTATTCCTAGATGGATGATGAATACCTATATTTTGATGTACGTTTACCAAAATATATTTAGCTTCCTAAGTAGACACATACACCTAAGATAAATTCCTTCATAGTTTTTTCTATAGATAACTCTTTTCTTGATCATGTAATGAGCAGATTTGAGCCTCAAAGCTCTCCTTCACTCTTTGTTAAGTTCTAGGGAAAAGTAACTATAATAAAATATTGTATTATTTAAGTAATCCATTCTCTTTCAGATACCTTATATTCACATACCTCTTCAACAATAATATGTGGACTAGGTCCATTCATGAGTTGGATGATACCTTGACCCTAAATGATCTTGGTAGTCTTGAGTTTTATGTTGAATCCTTGTAGCTTTACCATCCACTTGCCTATGCATTCTCCTAATTTGTTCTATGATAAGGTGAGGTTGAAATTAGGATTATTCATGATGAAAATTGTCTTATTCCTCAATATGTAGTATAAATTTTTTTTCACTTCTTTGATAAGAGTGAAAATTTGTTTATCAATCATGGAGTACCTAAGTTTTGTATCTTTCAAATTTGTACTCATAAATGAAATTGCATACTCAGTCTCAATTTTACTTAGTGTTATAAAAACAATAATTTTATGCTTTTAAACAAATGATTACATGTAGAAATATTTCATAAAATCTAGACTAATTAGAACTAGGGCCTGAGATATTGCATCTTTAATGTTTTGAAAAGACTTTCGAGCCTCAGTTGTCCATTTTATTTTATCTTCTTTCTTGAGAATTTCATTAAAGGGTCTAATAATCCTTAAAAATCCTAAGATGAAATTACTTATGAATTTAAGATTCAAAGGAATGATTTGAGCTCCTTGTTATTTGGTGATGCAATCTTGGAAATTCCTTGAATCTTATATAGATCAAAGATGATCCTCTCTTTGGTGATGATATGTCATAAGATATTACCGTCTGTCACTCCAAATATACTCTTATTTAGTTTTAGTGAAATACCAAACCTTTTGTGTCTTTTTAAGATTGAATAGAGGTGGCATACATGGTCATTCCTTTTCTTTGAAAACATAGTAATATCATCCATATATATGATTATGCATTTAACTATTAATCCTTTAAATGCATGATCTATGGCATGGTAAATGGTGGATCTTGAATTTATGAGGCTAAATATCATCCTCTGGTAAACATAAGTTTCCTAATTCACAGTAAATGTAGTCTTCATCTTATCCTCTAATTATACCGTTACTTGATTATAGCCTAAAAATCCATCCAAGAAGGACATCATTTTAGAACCACTTACTATCTGTATCACCTCATCCAAATGAGGCATGGGATAATTATCCTTTTCAAAAGCCTTGTTCAAGTTCTTGA
>JARHVA010006534.1:812500-888353 GCA_037957365.1 Torreya grandis | reverse complement strand
CCCATTCTTGTAGGTAGTTATTTGACTATGAATTCAGTCCCATTTGAACTACATTTTCTCTCAAACACACTTCGATGTCCACTAGGATTTGTGAATTTTCCTTCATCTATATTTAGGTTAGGTTTTCATGTCTTGGCCTTGATTTTGTTGATTAGATGTTTATTTTATCCAAAATGAGGACCTATAGGCTTAGGGCCTGCATGTCACTACTAGTTATTTAAGGATACAAAGTCACTTCTTGATTTATTTAACTTCTTGGCACTATCAAACCACTAATTACTTACTTATCACTCCTCCAAGGCTTCATATCTTATGAAAATCATCATATCACCTTTAACTTACCTTATAGTCCCTACATACTTGTAGGTATAGTCAACCCATACATGGGGTTTGTGTGTTATCTTAGATCATCTAGTCAATTTGAATAACTTAATGATGGCAGTGGGGTAGTTAATGCCATATGAATGTATGAGGGGAGGTGTCAATTCTCCCCCATGACTTTCATCATCTTTAACCTACTTCTACAATATGTACATGCTTGTAAATGGAGGAAACACTCATGATTCTCATTTAAGGGAGTACTTGGACTACTTTCTTGATTTTCTCATGCTTCCAGTAGTGAAATGTTATCTCAAAACCTTATATTATGATATGCCACTAATATTTAAGCCAAATTGGCAATCAAACATGTAGTAGACTACTTAAACACATACCATGTCCCCAAAGAGCGAGCACTTGAAGAACATGGCCAAGAATCACGTCTCATACAAATAAGACATGAAATCCATGAAGTTGAGGTATCTTCCATGAGTTATGAAGCATTTTTAACTTATGAATACGAAAAATATCTTAGACAAAATAAAACTTGTAGCAAGATTCACTGAAACATCTTGTACATCAAGACACTTTCCTTCCAAGTGAATTCACTTAATGGAGATGATTTAGATGATTAAAAAACATGAAAATGAGACATTTTATGTATAAAAATAACCCTTAAAACCATTTTTATCCATTTAATTCTAAACTAGAGAAAAATATGAAAAAACAAACCCTACATGGATGGAGAGGACATAGTGACCTACTATCACTCATAGTGATTATTCATAAAGAAAAGGAAATTAATATTAAAAATAATGACATAGACTTCAATCTTACTAGGAACCCTAAACATGTCCAGAGTTTTATATCCTCTCTCTCTCTCTCTCTCTCTCTCTCTCTCTCTCTCTCTCTCTCTCTCTCTCTCTCTCTCTCTCTCTCTCTCTCTCTCTCTCTCTCTCTCTCTCTCTCTCTCTCTCTCTCTCTCTCTCTCTCCCCCCCCCCCCTAGTCATACCATTCACTTCAAATTTGCATTTTTAAGCTTGTGAAGGTAGTGATGGAAGAGAAAGAGTGCCTAAAGAAACTATTTGACTTGAAACTTGTTCCAAATATGTAAAATTATCTTATGGATTTTGAAGGACACTTATAAACTATTTGTAACTGAAATTGATCTTACAAGGCCATACAAGTTCCCAAAAGTGCTTATAAAGTATCATTTTTCTTAGTTTAGGATTAAACTAAAGATGTTGTCAGTCTCTGACTATCCCTAAACCTTATATAACCTATTTATGACATTAGTCATGCTAATAATCTTATTAAAACATTTTATTCTTGGAATGCTATGTGTAACTTGTCCAAATACACCAAAAGGTGGTCAAAATATGATCTTTGCATATGAGAGTCAAATAAAAGATTGATATTATGATATTAATGAAACATAAATATCCTTTTATAATTACATTAAACCATACTAAAATTTTGACCATGTTTTACAATCTCAAGACCTTGAAATTGACTCCCAAGACTAGACAAGTTAACATAAGACCAAACTTTGGACCATGCTAGGTAAGGACAAATATGACCATATGGAACCATTTAATACCATGACAAGTTTTTGAAAACACTATGAAGTTTCAACCTAGAGAGGTGACCAATTTTGACTTGAGATAAAAATTTATGAAATAATTATTTTATCTCCATTAAAAATAGTGGCTATTGAGCCTACATGTAATAGCTCTTCCCCCTTGGCAACCAATGTGCATACACTTCCTTCTTCTTCCCTTAGCACATCCAACATTACAATGGAAATTAATGACATTTATCATCACATGTCTTCTTTATTGTGTTTGTATGCATACTCAATCAATAATACCTAGGGTTTATACTTGTGAAGCCCTTCAAGATCAAATAGTCACTATGAGAAAGGTAATATAAGAATTTTAAAAGAAAAGTTAGTATTTAAGTTCAAAGATTAGTCATTGGAAAATTAGGTCACCTATAAAAATAAACTAGAACATGCTAGTGTAAATCATGTACATACATCTACCTATATTGTACCTAAAAATATATCATCACCGTTAAAGGTTACAAAGCAACATACATCTAAAAATAGTGATTTTAAAATTATGTAAAAGGATAATAAGAGTTCAAGTGAGATTCCTTTAGAAATTATTCAAAACAATTTTATTACATTACCTTTTATGCCTCTTGTATGAAGATCAAAATAAAATTGTACATATATTAGAATGTAGGGGCATCATATAGATAGTTTTTTAGATTTGAATAATAAAATAAAAAGTATCATTTGTAGTGGTGATCCTATAATAGATACATCAAAAACGTAACTCACTCACATTATAATTTCATCTCCCAAGGCAAAAGTGTGAATATAACAAGCGAAAAAATTAGAATTAATACAAAGGGATAATTTAGAGTAAAAATAATAAAAAATGGAAAAAATAGAGCAATAAAATATTAAAAATTAAAACTTAGATCAAGCTAGATTAGAAAAGTAACAAGATGAAAATGCAAGATTGTAAAAATAAAAATTAAAACAACAAAGGTTACAACAAGATAAAGATAAATTATTAAAATATAAATTTATAAAAGAAGTTCAACCTAAAAAATAAAGTATCTTTAAGAAAGGGTTTCTAACAAAAGAGGCTCAAAAGCAACAGATGTCTACAAATGTTAATGTTGCAATTGTGATACCTAAAAACACTTCTTTTTTATCACTTCCATGTCAATATTTTGATCAAAATGACTTTTCGTAAGAACACAAAAACTAAATATAGATTCATAAATTATTTCAAAATCATCCACACAACTATCAATTTCATCTGAAATCATCATAACACATCCCTAATTTAGGAAATGTAATGGATCATGATGTCATATTTATCAACAACATTATAAATTAGCCATTTTTTTGATAATGTCACCTTAGTCTAATTAAATAGAATGATGAATCAAAAGGGAACATTAAAAAATTAACCACATCATCCTAGTAAATATTTATTAGTTAATTTACTTTGACTACATAATCAAATAGATCACTAATAGGTAATTATATGAAATGCATGTGTCATACTTACAAATAAATAATAAATCATAATTTACTACATCACTCATCAACTATGTAATTTGAAAAATATAAACATGTTAAGCATGAAATATACTACGAGGGGGGGGGGTGAATCAGTATATTATATATCTTATAAATCTTTCCTTTAACCAAATTTCACTTAATCAATCATTCAAGACATGCAATAAAACTCAAACAATAAACATCACACAAGACAGAGAGACACCAGATATAACATGGAAACCCAATGTGGGAAAAACCATGGAGAATCAATCTCAAATATATTCATGAGAACAACCCCATAAGATCACATTGCCCCTTTGCCAAGTACAAACCTCAGCTATAATTCATGAGAACCAACCCACAGGAGCTTCAAACCCCTTTGTCGAGCACCAACCCATCACCTATTCATGAGCACCAACCCACAGGAGCACCAACCCCTTTGCCGAGCACCAACCTAGCAACAATTCATGAGCACCAACCCACAAGAGCACCAACCCTTTTGCCAAGCACCAACTCAACAAAAATTCATGAGAACCAACCCATAGGAGCACCAACCTCTTTGTGTATACCACACACCTATCTCTCAATGTTACAATCTCAACAAATGATAGATCAATACAACATCTTCTTCCTCTCTCTCACTTTTGCTCTTCTAAGCTAGATATAACAAATACAAATCATCTCTCACAATTTCTCTTCTAAGCTAGATATTACAATATCAAATCAACCTCTCACATCCACATTACAAATGGCTACTCAAGCCTTTATTTATAGCTTTCCAAATGACCTTTGGCCTTCCCCCTTTGTGACCTTTCAATCCTCATGGAAAATGGCACCAATCTTGGACGACCCTTCATATCCAAGCATTTGAAAAGTCATGTGGTGACCCTTCATGACAAAAATCATCTTTCCCACTTTTGTCCTTATCTCTGGTGACTTTTCGTATTCCTCAAAGTGTCCCTTCATGAGAAATTCGCCCTTTACTCTTTTGTCTTCACTTGGTGACTCTTGGTATTCCCGAAGATGACTCTTCATGGGAAAATGCATCCCATCATTCTTTTGTCTTTATCCCATGACTCTTCAACTTCTCCATGGGCCCTTATTTTGTCTCATATGCAACCAAAAATATATTCATTAATATTGAATAAATATTAACTCATATTAGCCAAGATAAACAACATTAAATGGAATGGGGCCTTTATCACCAATAATACTAAACCTTTAACATCAATGAAAATATTTCCAACAATCTCCCCCTTTGTCATTGATGGCAACCTCAATCCTAAAACTACCACATCCTATCACCTGCACATACCATCATCTGAAAACATATAGTAACTCCCCCTTACTGTAGCAACCTATACCTATTTTCTGCACCTATACTTGTACCTATACCTATTATTCTCCCCCTTTAACATCAATGGCAAAGGGCCTACCTGGAGCTAACACTTAGCTCCCACTCACTTGATGCTGAACATCAATGGTAGGAATTAATAGAAATTACTCCCAACTCCTCTCACCAATCTTTGAATGTATCCTTTGATCGTGCCTTTGAGAAGATATCTGACAATACATATACATTGTTCCCTATCCTTTGAGCATCTACAATCAACTCATTTGAATATTTTATTCTAATCTCACAACCTTCAGCATGAAACCTTAATGTGTATCCTTGACCACAAATTTGACTAACACTCAACAGATTATGCTTAAGACCTTTTACATATAAAACTTTTTTAGTCTTAGTTCTACCATAATCCAAACTCAAAGTACCTTTTCCGGCTATCTTTGTAGTAGTTTTATCTTCGAACCTCACTGTACCACCATTAATCTTCTTTAGAGATATGAATTTACTTTTATCTCCTATCATATGCCTCAAACATCTGCTATCAATTAACCATGGCTGATCTTTACCTCCCACATGTAGAGCTGTCTACACCATCATAGAATCTTTATGTTGTTACTTCTACCATGTACATGTCTAAACCTTCTCCCTGATGAATGGATCTTTAACATTCTAATTCTTCTTCTTGATGAATAGAGGTTTGAAAATCTAATCCTTCTTGACTAACTCGAACATGCATCTACAATATCGAGCTATGTGTCTAAAGTTGTTGCACTTGTAGCACATTATGGTCTCTTCATCAAATCTTGATAGAGGAGCAAAAGAGTTGTGGCTTCTACTTGACTCTACTTGACTTTCCTTCTTATTTCTGAAATTGTTAGCTCTTTTTCTACATTCTAATTTCTTGTGACCATATCCACTATAATAAAAACAATAGCCATAAAAATGAGACTTGTTTGTATATCTCTGACCTGATTGCCTTTTGTAACTTTGTTCTCTCCAACCTTCCCTATTTGGAATGTCCTCTATATTTTTATCTTCTCCCCTATTTGTTTCCTCTTTCATAAGAGCTTCAACATATCTCTTTTTCTTTTCAAATATGATCCCTATCTTATCTGAATATGCTTTTTGACTTTCCAATATCTTATTCAGCATGTTAGTGCTATCCTCAAATTTTGAATCACTCACTACTTTATCATTGACTGCTTTCTTAATATCTTCTTTTAAAGAGGCAATTTTAATAACTACCTTTCACAATCTTTTCTTTCTATTTCCAGCTATGCTGTGAGATCTTCTTCATTCTTTTTGGCTTCTTCAAAGTGTGCTTGTAGATCTTCAATCATTTCCTTTGACTCTTATTCATTTTTCTCGATCTGGTGCTTTAATCTTTGATTCTTCTTCTGAACAACTTCTAACTCTTCTAAGGCACAATTGAGTTCTCCTTCCATATCTACTTCATCTTCCTCCTCTTTTTCTAATTGATCATCTTCATGTATGGTCATGAATAGAATCTCTTCTTCTTATAAATCACTGACTCCACTATCTTCACTTGAGCTAGGATCTTTAGAATACAGGCTCTTCTTCTTGAATCCCTTCTTTGATTTGCCTTTGAAATTCTTCTTGTATGTAGGCTTTTCTTCTTCTTCATCATTAACCTTATCTGGGCATCTAGCTAAAAAATGTCCAATCTTTCCATAACTAAAACATTTAAAAGGTAATTTTCCTTAATATTTACCTATTCCTCTTTTTAGCCTGCAAATGAAAAGTGCTTCGTTGTCATCTTCATCATCACTAGAACTATCACTTGATTCTAGAATCTTAGCTTTCTCCTTCTTTGATGTCTTGAAAGCCACTTCTCTCTTTGAGGATTTATCTTGTTCTGTTCACATCTCATATGGCGTGAGAATACCATGAAGCTCATCCATCTTTAGCTTGGTTAAATTCTTCATCTCCTTAATTGCCAAAACCTTTGCATCATATCTCATTGGTAGAGATCTCAAAACCTTTTGCACCACTGTTGACTCATCTAATATTTTTCCAAGACCTTGAATCTAATTTAGGACTTGATCAACTTGCAAAAGATAACTTGCTATATCTTCTTCTTCTTCCATCTTCAAACTTTCAAACTACCTTCTAAAAGTTTGCAGCTTAGCTCGCTGAACCTTTCCATCACCTTTGTAAATATTCTCAAGTTTTACCCAAGTTTCATGAACATATTTACATTGCATAACTTTAAAAAATTTAGATTCACATAAACCACATAAAATAACATTTAAATCTTTAGCATTACATTCACTTGCCTTCTTTTCTATTGGAGTAATTGTAGATGTCTGTGGCTCTTCATATTCCTCCAACACTAATTTTCATATTTCAAATCCAAGGGCCATCAAATAAACCTTCATTCTCATGCTCCAAAAATCATAATTTATCCCATCAAACAAAGGTGTCGTATTTGTAAAAAATCCTTCCTGTGACCCAACCATCGTGCTTTCCCAATCTACCTTCAAGCTGTAAAACTTTTCAAAAAGGAACCTGCTTTGATACCAATTGTTAAGCATGGAATATACTGAGAGGGGGGTGAATCAGTATATTATATATCTTATAAATCTTTCCTTTAATCAAATTCCACTTAATCAATCATTCAAGATATGCAATTAAACTCAAAATAAACATCACACAAGACAGAGAGAGACACCAGATATAATGTGGAAACCCAATGTGGGAAAAATCACAGAGAATCAATCTCAAATATATTTGTGAGAACAACCCCACAAGAGCACCATACCCATTTTCCAAGTACAAACCTTAGCTATAATTCATGAGCACCAACCCACAAGAGCTTCAAACCCCTTTGCCGAGCACCAAGCCAGTACCTATTCATGAGCACCAACCCACAGGAGCACCAACCCCTTTGTCGAGCACTAACCTAGCAACAATTCATGAGCACCAACCCATAGGAGCACCAACCCCTTTGCCAATCACTAACTCAGCAATAATTCATGAGCACCAACCCACAGGAGCACCAACCCCTTTGTGTATACCACACACCTATCTCTCAATGTTGATATCTCAACAAATGATAGATCAATACAACATCTTCTTCCTCTCTCTCACTTTTTCTCTTCTAAGCTAGATATAACAAATACAAATCATCTCTCACAATTGATCTTCTATGCTATATATTACAATATCAAATCAACCTCTCACATCCACATTACAAATGGCTACTCAAGCCTTTATTTATAGCTTTCCAAATGACCTTTGGCCTTCCCCCTTTGTGACCTTTCAATCCTCATGGAAAATGGCACCAATCTTGGATGAACCTTCATATCCAAGCATTTGAAAATTCATGTGGTGACCCTTCATGACCAAAAACATCTTTCCCACTTTTGTCCTTATCTTTGGTGACTTTTCATTTTTATCAAAGTGTCCCTTCATGAGAAATTCGCCCTTTACTCTTTTGTCTTCACTTGGTGACTCTTGGTATTCCCCAGGATGACTCTTCATGGGAAAATTCATCCCATCTTTCTTTTGTCTTTATCCCGTGACTCTTCGACTTCTCCATGGGCCCTTATTTTGTCTCATATGCAACCAAAAAGATATTCATTAATATTAAATAAATATTAACTCATATTAGCCAAGATAAACAACATTAAATGCAATGGGGCCTTTATCACCAATAATACTAAACCTTTGACATCAATGAAAATATTTCTAACACATGTTATTTTTCCCAAGGTAAATTGAATGGCAATGGGAAAGTGTGTAATCAAGTTTAAAATCAAATCTCTATGAAAATCAAACCAAAACAAAAGCAAATGACTTATCTTACACACTCTATATCATAGCATATAATTCCCATATTCTATTATAAGGATGATTATCCACATTTGATCATCATCTAATATCGATAGTCAAAATTAATCTTAGAAATTTATAAATTAAGGGGTCCTCTCCTCAATTCTGAAGCTTATTATGACAAAAACGTTCTTACAAAACATCCTAAAAAGCTTTAATAATGCACATCATTCATCATCTAAACATCAATAGTGCAAGGGGAGGTGCTAATGGATTGCATATGCACCATTTTCAAGCATTTTTCCTCTACATATTGAGAAAAATTCAATCCAAATAAGGAGTTTTTGTAATTGGTAAGAAAAAAGGTATAACATTTTATTACTATCTTCTTTATGATATCTCTTCTAAGGTATTTTTTTTGCAAATTTTGTTTAGTAGATATAATGTGTATTTGACTTGTATTACACTAATTATTTCATATACTAATGAAATATTTTATGATATATACATATGTCATACTCGGTGGGATCCAAAACCCAAATAAATATTGAAAACCTTTTACCCTATTTTTAGTCTAAAATTTAACATCAATTTCTACCAAAATTACTCACTTTTTCCTAAAATTATTCCTAATTTCCATCTTAGTTTGTTGATGGAAATGCTCTACATAATAGTGGAAACACTTTTTAAAATTGAAAAAAAATGTACTATGTAGTAGTGAAAAAATTTCTATCTTTTGTTTTGTATTTACAAGGATTTATGAAATCACTCTGAACAATAATAAAAATGTGGGATATAGTGGCAAAATCAATTCTATTTTTATTGACTGTATGTTTTACATGATAAAAAAAGTAGGGTTGTTATCGATAGATATGAGATTATAATTTATGATAATGCTTTGCTGAGTAGGATAAACATGCCAAGTAATTAAAAAATTGATTTTTTCTACTTTCTATTTGATATTTTTCTATAGTATTGGAAATGTTCTTAGTAGTAGAGGAAAATTTATTTTTAGTAGTGCAAATGTACTAAGTAGTATCAAAATAATGATTTTATAATTTTTATTTGATATATTTCTTTAGTAGTGAAATATTTTTTATCAGTAGTGAAAATGTATTTTGTAATAGTGAAATTTCTAATGTAATCAGTGAAAAAATCATTTTCTATTATATGTTTTGTGTGTTGTATAATTGGTATAAATGTCTTGTAGAGAAACAAAATCATTCTATAAAATGATAACATCACTAATAGAGTCTTAAATAATCCATTTTTAAACCTTATTCACTTGTTAAAGATAAAAATCTAGATTACTAACTTGGTGTTTATAGGTTTTTGAATGTCACAAATTCAAATAATCAACCAAACACTCACAAACATTTAAATTTGGTGAATTTAAAACATAAAATTGGACTTGGTGATTAAAGTGAACTCATTTATCTTTGTTTGAGTGTTGTGTTTTGTGTTTTTAATAGTTTAAATGTGATTGTTCTCCCCTTGCCCAATTTCATAATATTAGGTGATCAAAATTAATTCAGTTATCTTTCTCCATATTAAATAAATCTATGTATGTTCTCCTCTTTCCTTTTTTTGGACCTTGAGGATTATAAATAACCTATCATCCCATTTTATTTTTGGATGCATGATTTGGACCTTGGTCACCAACCCTGAGTCCTTAGGTTGGGACAACTAGGATTTCATCCCTTAGTGTATGTACTAACCTATGTTTTGGTAAGGTATATAAATTTGGAAGGATTTATCACTATTGAATAAGTGTTTGTGTTTTTAAAGTGTGTTGTGAAGTGAGGAACATTACTCCAATGTAGAGGCCCTAGAAAACACTCTAGAGGAATGATTTCTAACAACACTCAAATGAAATATTACAGTTGGAGTGATTGTGTAGGGACAAGATCCTATCACAAAGCCCATTATCAACCACTTCAATGGACTCAGGTCCCATCATACTACAATGTATAGAGGGGATGCACCTTGTTTGAGGGAAACCAACCTCCCCCAATGTCTCACAACATACCATTTGAATTTAAGGCTAAAAGATTAACCTATTCCCATTTATTATGAGGTAGATACATGGCATACATATTAGTCACATGCCCATTTTGTTTCTAACATATGGATTGTATTAGTTTTCTTGATTATTTTTTATCCATACCCATATTTTTGTATCATCATATGTACTTTAAACAAGATTGATTACCTAAGTCTAACCTTACCACATCCAACTACAACATTACATTATCAAAATTAAAACATTATTCTACCAAAATCTAGTATTAATTCATCTGATTGTAACATTATATTATCCAATTGAAATTTTATTAAGCCTAATTTGAACATTATCTAATGTCAAGTTAGGTCAAATTTTATGAGTATCCAATTCCAAATCAATTATTCAAATCTAGCCAACCTTTTCCAAACTAAGCCAAGTAAGTCCAATTAAACTAGGTCTCCTTTGACCAAAGTCAAATAAATTCAACTTTAAAATTAAAAATGTTCAAAGTCAACATTCAATTCAAACTTTAACTTCTAAGATAAACAAAGTAAAAAGGTCAAACCAAGTCAAAATCTCAAAATGTCAAATTTCAAACTTTGAAATCAAATTGAGTCAAATGTTTCAAAATTCAACCTTTGAGTTAAACCTAAGTCAAAATCAACTTCAAATTCAAGTTAACTCTTAAAGTCAAATTTTAAATTTGAATCCAAAGATTGAGTGTGATTTAAAATTAAATCTATGTTTAAAATCTAATGTTTAAAATAATACTTCAAAAGTGTAACGTTTTAAGACAAACATCCAATCCACATTAATACATCCAAAAAGACACATTTGAAGCAAACATCCTTTTGTAAAAAATATCATTTCCATATTAAACATTTTAAAGTATCCTTAAAACATAATCAAATTTCAATATCAATTTAAGCTCAATCAATTATCCTTTTTTGACTTAAAATAAACACCAAGACCTAAACCAAGACTTCTTAGTTCATGAAAGGCATATTAATTGCAATCAAGATAAGTTAACTCAAAATTCAATTTCCAATCCAAATAGTTAATTTTGATTTGATTTGAATATAAGAAACACATAAATATTTATCAATAAAAAATAAAACCAAATCAAACTTAATCCAATCTTGATTCAAAAAAATCAAGATCATTAATATATCTAAGTACACAAGAAGTGGGGCTTCATATAACCCCTCATTTGACAATGACTAGACCTAAAATACACTTGGATATATCTATATTAAAACACAAGATGATATAAGCATCTACAAAATGAATACAAAAACATGCCACCTCTAATAGATTCAAATGTGATTCTATTCAAACAAAGATTTTTTTATAACAAAGATGAAGATCTTTTGAGATTGTTATAATTTTGTGCCAAATTCCCACTTAGGTACCATGTGGAAAACAAATGCAATCACATTAAAAAATAAGATGAAGCACTCCTAGATCCATAAGGCAAAAAGGCAACTTATATACAAGATCAAACCCTTATATAAAATGTAAATATAGAATCCTAAATCATCTAGTAAAGGGAAGGAACCTTTTATAAACCCATACCAACCAAGCAAAGTCATAATTGACCAATTACAATAGACTTGTCAGTTATTAGCCATTTTGGCTTCTTCTCTAGCTGCTACATTATCCAATAATCCCCTAACATTAGATCAAAATATACCACTTGATCAACAATAACATGATCCTTCATCCAAACCAAAATAGAAAAAACTCTATTAGACCAACAATAATAAATTAGGTCAAACATGAAAAAAAATTTAGGTCCAACCAAAAATAACAAGTTGAGTCTAATACATAGTAAGCTTTTGCCAATCAACAATATTTGACCAATAAATGAATACCTTCCAATCAGAAAAAATTACCTAATAAACAAGTAAATATTCATCAACATTAGGTACCAAATAATCATTATATTTCTCCTAATTGGGTGTACATTCCCAACATACCTATCAATAGGGTACCTATTCCTACTCATTCCAATACCAACCTACTATTCAGGGAAAATACATGATGTTGATCATGGCATCACAAACTAGGGGGATGAATGATATTTATCATGGCGTCACAAACTAGGAAACAATAGTAAAAATGTGTCATGGCCATGATGAATACATAAAGATCACATGAAAAATCACACAAAGCACACAATAAGGCCAAGGGTCAAGTAAAAGGGACATGTTCAAATGTTAGTCACACACATAGAAACATAAAAGAAGGCTAATAGCCACAAACAAGGACATGTTCAAATGTTCACAATCCAAAGCAATGAGTAAACACAAATCATGAAGTAAAGAAGCAAAACATGATAAGCATGCATGAAGAGTTTAAGCTAATAGACATAATCAATTGGTAACATTAATATATTTAGAAACTCATGTATCCAATAAGATAATAATGTTAATTTAAGTGATCCAATATTGATAGATTTTGCATGATTTATTAAATTAGAGTATGAACAATAGGGATAGTTAAAAATGAAAAAGCCTATGTAAAGATGACTTTAGTAAACATGATCAGATGTAAAAAATTTATATAATTCATGTGTTTGGTTTGAATATGAGAAAACATATCTTGTGTTCAATGGGACAAGTCTACTCTATTCATAAAAAAGTGCATTGCATGATTGTATTTATTGAAGTGGTTTTTTTTGTGTATATATTATGGTTTTGAGATGGTATCACCACCCACAAATACATATATAAGTGAAAACCTATATGTTATGAAACTCACTCAAATACACTTGTGAAGCATATTTGATATTAAACTAGATATAGATAAAAACTACATATATTGAATCATAAAGTAATTAATGTAAACAAACTACACATATCATGCACATGTCCTAATTTTAGAATTTTTTGAAATATTCTATTTTTTTTATATTTTTGAAATATAATGAAATTTAAAAAAAAAATGAACATACTAACTAATGACTCCTATAATAATATCATGATCAATATGTCATGTATCTAACATAGGAAAGCTGATATCTCAAAAATGGAAAACGTCATGCCACTGTGAAGTAACTGGTCTTAACTCAAGATCTAAAAATTGAGTTGACCATGTAATATAAGTACCATGATCATGATGGTAGTTTTTAGTGTGTTTCATAAATTTCTTTGTATTGTGAACTCTAGGACTCTTGGGAACCCATCATGAGTGTAAGAACATTGTATTGGTGTTTTATGTGGAACAACTCTTAACTAATTATGATGCCAATTGAGAATGTGTTAGAGTAAAAAATGACTATGTAGAATCTGTAACAAATCATTGATTAAGTGGAATTTTAGGGATAGGTCTCCTTGGAAAGTTATCCAATTTCTACTAAACTTTCTAAGTAGGTTAAACCTTTTAAGGTTGTTAAATTGAAATATGTTGTATAGGAATAATGGTGTT
Organism: Torreya grandis; assembly: GCA_037957365.1. Classification (NCBI taxonomy): domain Eukaryota; kingdom Viridiplantae; phylum Streptophyta; class Pinopsida; order Cupressales; family Taxaceae; genus Torreya; species Torreya grandis. The sequence continues at coordinate 874,372 of JARHVA010006534.1, read as the reverse complement.
TGGGAGGAGGGTGTATTTATTTAGAATACCATGAATTGTGATAACCTCATTAGAAAAAATATAATTTAAGCATCTGTGTATTGTGAAAGGTATTGCATGAAGTTGATGATTGAAGAATTCATCAATAATATATCAAAAACTCCTACACTATATATAACTATCAACTTGTTGGCCACGTGTTGGACTAGATTGTAATGGTAATGTGATCTCACTACTAAATTCTTGAATGTTTCCATCGAATCCTTTAATCATTATTATTGAAGGAAAGATATTGCTATTTTTCTACCCAAAAAAGTTAAAATTTTTTGATGGTGCACATGTTCATCACTTGACCCATTATCATAAATGATAATTTTTATACATTAATGACCAATATAAGATCAAATGAATAAAGAGTGTGAATCAAAATTATCATATAAAATATCATGCTCTATGAATGTGATGAGTGGTCAACATAGCACTAAAACATTATATGTACCAATCATTTCATTAAAAGTATGATGTCTCTTCATAGGATAATGATAAAAAAATGATGGAGGGTTGTATTATATGTATAGTACAACTCTAATTTATCCATAGTATCTTGAACTGTATGCTTAGGAAAAATATCATAGAATATATCCATTATTTGAATTTCACTTAGTTGTGCCTTTTTACTATAATTATATGTTCCTAAATTTATGATGTTCTCATCTATCAAGACATGTAGCTTGTGCCTCAAAATGATGCATCTATTTGAAGTATAACCTAGTGCTCGATGGACTTCACATAAATCATTCTATTATAATATTTTTGGAAGTGGATTACTCACACCAACCTGTTTAATAGGAGGGAGTGATATGAGGATAAATTATAATAATATTTTTAGTAATTTTTAATGAAAATTTATCAATTTGGTAAACTATCTCATTGGAGGAGTTGATAATACAATAAGTGGTGTAGGAGGTGAAACTGCATTCACTGTTGCCTTTGGATCAATTTTATTTTCAATTGTTCTAACTTTATATGGTGGATTAATCATATTATTTTCAAAATAATTAGAAACTAGGTTGGTTGCATATGTTAACTTATTCATTTCCAATAACTTGACTTCTCTTTCATTCATTGTGTGATAAAAGTCCATGAACGAGATAAAATTCTTAGACATGATCGATTCATGTAAAGGTGGCATAAAAGATTTATTGAATATATATATTTCAATTATTTTTATACCATATGATTTATAATTTTGGACAACATGATCTTATATTGTTATACATATTCTATGATAGTATCATTATATTCCTTCTTATGTTAAGCAATCTGAGCATACAAAATATTCTCACTTATTTTTATTGTGAAATGTGTGAGAAACAAATATGATAAAGGATAAAATGCATTGACCAGATCATGTGGTAGATAATAAAACAATATTTAGAGAATATTCAATTAAAATCTTGGGAAATAACTTAGTTTACACATTAGTGTTGGATGTATAGTCTAAACATGTTACTTGAAATGCTCTAAAATGTTACTTCGGGTCACCTTTCCCATCATACAATGAAGCTTAGGTGCCATAAAACTAGTTGTTTAAGGTAATTCTAAAATATGTTAAACTAATGGAGTATATAATATAGTTTTATATTCAAATCTCTAATTAGTTTTTATAACACATTAGTTTACAGAATTACAATGTTGTGCATAAGGTATTGTACATCAAGAATGAAATGTGTGCTAACCCATGCTGGTGTAACAAGGGACTAAGTAGAAATTGACATATTAATATTATAAAACCTTTGGGTTTCCCCCATAGTATATTTTATTATAAGATTTATATCAAATAATGCATATAATGAAAGAGGACCCATAGCACTGGAGGTCTTAGAATATTGGCCTATAGATGCTTTATTTATTTCTTATCTAATAATTGTTAAAAACACATCTCAAATATCTAGATTGTTTGAAAGAAGACTCTTTAAATTTCTCTTACTCATGTAATCAAATATATTAACTAATTATGCCATTATGTTATTATCAACTAGAATATGAAAATGTTAAACCTAAGTAGCACCTAGACTATCACTTCTAAGAGAGGTAGAAGTAACTTTCTTAAATTGCCTAAAATATGAAATAGAAACTTAAAATAATATTTTTAACAAATAATTTACCAAATATGAAAGCCCTAATATAACAATTAAACATAATAAAAAGAAGGAAAGAAATGCTAACAACATTTATGGTTAGGGTTTGTAATATTAGATCAAAAGATGGGTTCACCAATATGTTTTTATCAAAATTTGGAATTAAAATATATTTAATCTAATTATTAAAAACTACTGACTAAAATAAGAATGTATAAAATATAAAAAAAATATATAAGATTTATTTGGAACTTACTATTTATGAAAAGATGATAAAATGGAAAATACTAAAGACAAATTACCTAGTTGGCACTCATATTTGATAGATTATAATAATGATTGTGTGAGGTCATTATGAATTAGGAACATGGATTAATTTGGATCTAGGATAATGCCAAATTATTTGGTTAGGGGTGGCCCATGTTAGTGTTTTTAGGGTGCATTGATGTTTGGGAGGGTTTTTTTCCCTTTATGTAAATTTGTAATAGTGTGAGTATTATGATTAGATTTGTGCAATTCACTACACAATGCATTGTGTACCTTATACTTCACTTGAAACCCTAGCTCAATAGAAAATGAGGAAAAAATGCAAAAAAGGCATAAAAATGGGTTAGTTGTTGAATTTATGCTAGACCTTAACACCCCTTATGTTGAACACAACCTACATACCAATAATTTGAAGAGATATCAAGATCAATGTAGTTATCCAATGCTATGGTAGTGTGTATGAAATCTTGGTAATAATTATTTTATTTGAAAAATGGATTATGGCCTTGGAATAGTATATAGATCTATCTCAAGGATATTTGGACTATGTGGACTTATAATTGAGAAGAATATGTGCTTTCCTCTCATTCTGTAGTTAGATATTCTTGTGATTTTCAATCATATGAGCCTCTAATGACCAAATGGTTAGAAAATGTGGCCTTATAGTGATAATTTTATAATTCCTTATAACAAAAATTGTGAAGTGTGTGGGATGATGTAATAGGTGAGTTTGAATTTGAGAAACTAGATTTTATTTTGAAGGAGGACAAAACTAGTAGATTCAAACACTATTAGTGAGGGATATGAACATTTAGTAATCATTATATGTTTTTATGTATAGGTCATGTACATATAAGTGAAGGAATGGTGGTAAAAAACCATGGAATTTAGCATACGATAGGTGTTCACAAAGAATGGTCACTAGTAAATTATTTTAGCATTAAATATTAATGTGTCTATAGCTTAAAAAGAGTGTCATCTTCCTTTAAATGTTATTTCTCATAAAAGTACATATAATTTTGTGCTTGGAGGATTATGGTTAAAATATGTAGGAAAAATTATTGATAAATGCAAAGGGATCATTGTTATTTATATGGAAGGCAAATTAATTTATATTTAGAAATAGGGAACATATTTAGAGCAATAAAGACAAAAAAATGCATATATTTAACTAATATTACAACTAAAACATCTAATTTAATATAAATAGAGATACATGATACAATATGTATTACAAAAGAGAGATTAGAAAGGTCAATACTAAAATATGGGGTAGTTAGTTTTCTATATACATATGATCAAAATGTCATATCATAATTACAAGCACAACCTAAGAAGTTAATTTTATCATATGATAATGATTACATTGATGACTATGACCCTAATTATGTAGAATATTGGTATGATCCTAATGATTCAAAGGCATCTATAGTTGGCACTTCCTCCTAATAGGAAGTCACTCATTCACACTATGTATTTGGGTATACTATACGTATCCCCTTGATGAGATCATTGGCATACAATAACTTCATTTATTGCACATAATTTTATTTTACCTCAATGTTAGTTATTCTATCCTAAATTCCAACCTTCCTTCTAGCCCTTGGTTTTATTTTCATTTTCAAAACTTTCCCTACTAGTTTTAAAATCAATTCTAATAATCCATAACAATTATCTTATAAATATTTCAATGCACATTATTTATAGAAATACATTTGCTTACTATTTCATATCCATACATGTTACAGATTCTATTTGCACTTACATGGTCACATCTTTCTACAGTTTCATTTTCTATGAACACACATAGTTTATTGCTCATTATGGACATGTACATTCTTATCTATAACATTCATTAATGATAGATTGTTATGTCGTATCTACACATACATTGGGGGATTATTATTTCCTTTATTATTGTTAAAAATTTATTTCAAATTGTTTGACTCCATCTCCTTTATTTTATTTTTGAATCCTTGCTTTTTGGCACCTTTTCAGAAGTTTTCAATTCCAAATTTTTCAATATTCAAAAATGTTAAAAATTAAAAAAAAAACTAATATGTCAATATATATATATATATATATATATATATATATATATATATATATATATATATATATATATATATATATATATATATCATAATCTTGACTACCAAGCATTTACCTATGTTACTAGTTTATTTCTTTTCATATGTCATCTATTTCATGTTAAGTAGATAACATATTTCATCTTTCAATGCACACTATGTTTCATGAGGTATGTGAGTGTGACATAAGACATAATTTTACATGGTTCTTTAATGTTAGGAACCCATTTTACCCAACAAAATTTCTATGTTGGGGGCATCTCTTTATTCTCTATGAACACTTCACCATGGTGTATCTATTGACAACTTTTTTAACATGTTGAGCTATATATCATATAAATTTATTTCCACTCGCTTAAAATTTAAATTATGTTACATTGATATAATTTTTATATTTGATAAACAATGATATTGATATATATGGTTGATGAAAATTAGTCTCATTTACTATATGCTTCTTTTTTCATTCTTGCTTTACTATATAATAAGTGAAGACTTGCTTGTTTATTGTGTGTGAAATATATACATGTTATTTCTTGTATGGCATCATCATGCCATTTATGTGTGGGTAATTGTCCTTGTTTGTTTATGGGACATTTTTATGTCCATTATATGTGGCCTTTTGGCCTTAAGTGTGACACTCTACATAAATTATGCGACATTATATGATATTGCTTGTATGTTAATTAATAGTTACTATGGTCCTTGACTTATATCTTGCATTTATACTACCTCTTACTTATATTATTATACCATGATATATATCACTCACATGGTACTTGTATACACATAATATTTTCAAACTTTTATCACTTACTGACTCTCTTTATATTACAAGAACCCATCGAGTATCAATATCTCTAAGTCCATGCCTTAAGGGGTGCACTGTGAAAGAGGTAGGCAGACCATTGGTGCTTCACAAGATTGTTGTCCCTTTTTTCCACTTTTTATCTACACACTTGTCTCCTCAAAATCAAATCCCTAAGTTTGTTCTTCTCTATTTTACACTCTTTAGCCATTTCCCACCTTTTATCCCCTTTTATGTAGCCTTAATCCCCTTTTGATTATTTACTATACTAGGTCGATTAAGTTGACCCTATACTATTTTGGGTAAAATTCATTTAGGGTCTAGGTAATCTATTCTTTGACCTAACCTATGACCTAGTGTATTTTTGTCCATAACTGTACTAGGTCAATTGGGTCGACCCTATTAACCAAAACTTTTGAAAGGGTTTAGGGTTAAATCTACCTATATATAAAGATAATTTATCCATTATTTAGAGAATAGAAGAATAAGTAAGAGCTATTATGTATTTGCTTATCCACCATTCTACTTGAGGGGCAAGTTTAGAGTTTCATACTTTCTATGGAGATACAGATCTTATTTTATGGAGAAGTTTTTGGATGCATTGATAGGTTGTATAGCCTAGAGATGATTTATCCTTATCATCCTTACATACCACAACAACCTCTTGTGAAGTTCCTGGGCCAAGGGAGAGATTGAAGCTCAATAGGTTCATCTTCAAAGGTAAGTATTCTTAACTTTGGTCCTCCTTTGTAAAAGTAGATAGATATACATTTTACTTCTCTTCCATACATTAAGATTTCATATATATTGACATCATTATATGTCTCTTATGAATGTTTACTTTTATTATTTGTTACCCCCACTTTGTGCCACAAAATTTAGTGAGTAATAGATTAGAATTTACTTTACTTGTTATTATTTTAGTGAATATGAAAACATAGGGCTTACTTAGGGTTATTACATGATTGTACTTAATTTGTGGATTCAAAACCCTCCCTAGTTTGGTTTATTATTATAAGATATCCCCTAATTGGGTCTAGTGGATCCCCATATTGGTCATGTTATTGATTTCTAATGTATCCCTAATTGGAAGTATATGTATGATCTATCTTCTCTAAACTAGGATTGATTTATAGACATGATGCATTTTTTATTGAATACATTTTGGAGAACCCAACATGAATCTATCCTTTACAAGTTTTATTTCAAGTTTTTCATTATTTTATCATTTTATTTATTAGTTTTCTATATTTATCACACTAGGTTGATAGCACTGGTATAGTTTCTAACTTATGTGCATAGGTTTAACACACAGTCACATCAAAATGACTTTATTATATTTGTATAGGTCTTCATCAAATATAGGTTACTGGGTCAAACAGATCAACATAATAATTTTTTTTAGTTCCAAATAGGCTAATAGGATGACTCTGTCGACACATTACACTTCCAAACTTACATAAAACATACTAGGTTAACATTATTGGTATAGTATTCGTCACAAGCTTTAGCAAATAAAGAACCAAAGAACTAGGTTGACATAGTTGGTATAACTTGTAAGTAAAAATTAGGGCACTTCAAAAGAAATATCACTTTTTTCTACATCTTACAACCCACCAAGTTGCCTTTCTCTCTTTCTCTATAATTTTTATTATTCATTACAGTTCTATTTTTCACAGTTTTCAATCTTTAAAACTACCCTTATGCAACAAACTAGGTCCACCCTATCAACCTAGTTTTGTATTCTATCTTTTGTCTAAAAGACTAGGTCGACACTATTGATGTATTTATTAGACCCTTACTTCAGTAGTATAATAATGATACTATCAACTCTATTATATAATGCTTGTATAGACTATCATCTGAATCAATACTGTACTATGTTTCAAAGTTGGAATTAATACTTATATATGAATAATTAGCTCACACTTTCACTTTTAGTTGCTAACATGCTTAAAATAGATCACATAGTCTAATTATGTGTTTTTTAAATATGCCATTTAGTTGCACTATTTTTATCTTTTTTTTACACACTACCAAATCACATAATCTTAAAATGCATTTAAACAAATATCTACCCAAGGCCTATCTACTTGGATTTCATCACAAGGGGGAAGATGACTTGGTTTTTTGGCCAAGTAAAACACATGGTTAATGGTATATATTAGTAAATCACCTGACACATTTATCATTTTGGTGTGTGAAGTGAAGGGGTAGGCCCTAATACCATGCTAGCACCATTGCTAGCATAGATCCTTTTCAGCCTAAACATCTTGAAACCATCCATAGATTGATTTCTATTTCCTTACTCTTAACCAACCTCCTATCACACTTAAAATCATATTCTAATAATCTAACAACATTTAGGATGACGAATTATTTAGCATTTACTTTCCATTTTGACTACTTTCTCTTTGCTCAATTGTATGTTGTATTACAAAAACTTTCATTGGCTAATGTTGGTGAAAGGTTTTATGATGTATGCTTCAATTGGATCATCCTCATTGACCTAATTGATTGTGTGTTTCTTTTCACTTCTTACTTTCAAAATCACTTTCAATTTTTTATTATTATTTTAGTACACTATCATTCTATTCAACATACTCTCTTACAAATGGTTTGTTTCCCTACCTATAGTATTGAGTCGACCCTGTTGACACAATATTCTTTTTTGACCCTTAGGATACAGTATTAGTTTGACCTTATAAACTCTATATCCTTTTCTGCCTATTTTCTATCCTAGGGTACATAACTAGGTCAAATTTATATCCTTATTTTCTTAGTTTATAGACCCTATTTTTAGTACTAGGTCAACCCAATTGACTCTATACTCTTATCTACCTCTTTGTATTTCCTTTTACATCACATTTACCTTATATAGTCTTTCTCCTTCATCATGAACTTAATATTTTAAGATAACACTAGGATAGTTGAATTCAATGGATATGATGATTTGTACTAACCTCATAGGGTCTCCGATAATGGTAAGTGCACACATTTGGGGGACAAAAAAGGGCCTACCCATGGACATGATTTTTATGAAATTTCAGAAATATGAACTTTTATAGATAATTTGAGATGGCTACACTCAAAATTTGAAGATGGTATAAAAACATGAATTATATAATTTTGATTCTAGTTTCCAAAAAACTATTTTTTTTGAAAAATAGTTAAGTATAAATAGGTCAAACATCTAAAAATTGAAGAGGACCTTTTATTTTTTTAAGAAAACATAGTAGATAGATGGTTGTGCAGCCCACCATTTTTTGAGAATCGGTACATATTGTTTAAAACCATTTGGTAAATATTTAGATATGATCTTATGGTGTGTTACAAGTTCTTTTTTAATATTTTTTTAATAATTTTTTTTTACTAATTTTGAAATTAAGTAGATCCTAAAAATTGATAAAAATGGATAGCCAACCATGTGGCCCTCTTAACTACCTAAAAAATAAATGAGAAATTGATTTTTTTTGAATGTGTGTATAATTAGTCCTAGTTTTTTACCATATATTTTTTTTTAACATTTGGATCAATGAAAAAAATTACATAAACATGAATATGCATGTATATGTGCAACATGTAGCTGCCTAAAAATTGTGTAGTTAGAAATAAATATAATTTGAACCATTAAAAAAGCCTAAAAATTATATATTTGAAAAGAGAATAGTGTCTTGTCATGATGCTAATAATTTTTTGAATTTTGATGTTGAAATCCATATTGTGTTTGGAAATTGAAGTTGAAATTTTTCGATTTTTGTCAATATTCTCAGTCTCAACTGTAGATACATAATCACACTCTTCTAGCTCAGAAATCCAAGCCATTTTTGAGCCTAGAAACTCAATTTTTAATTCAAATTAAAATAAATTATACATGTTATTTAACACGTACATATTGTTTTGAAATAACACAAAACAAACAAATTTCATATTTCTTATAGGGGAAAGGTCCCATTAGCCATGCATCCTAGCTTTGAATAACGAATTAAGGTACCATAACATCACATTAGACTTTGAAAATTTTACCCATTTAAATATGTCATCTTAGATACTTATAACTAAGGTTTCAAGGTCTAACACATTATACATTTTACAATATAACCATTTTTATCATGAGAGTTCATAAAATGCATTTTTTAAACCTATAATCAAAACTTAACCTTTAGAGTACCAATCATTGTGCATTAGAGTATCAATACTTGAATCTTACTTGTCAAGATGTGATTGGTTGCTTTGAATTTTATAAAATAAATGTTGAACAAGTATTAGATATTACATGTTCAACTTCTGGTGCATTTTAATATTTATATACACCAATATGTTTCATTAATAGAACACATGTTAATAAAATCCTTGTTTGACAATTGGAACGTGCACAACTATTGGGACCTTTCCCATAGTAGCGCAAGGATATACGTTACTACCTTACTTGCCTAAAATCCCACTTTCCTTTCTTACTGATATTATCTTACTTTCTGAAAATCTTATCTTACCCTTTTGTTGTTTATTTGATATCTTTGACTAGAACCCTTTATTTATAAATTTTGAACTAATTTGTTTAATTGGAAAACCCATTGAATTGGACTATGTATTATAGATAATCTTGTGTAAGTGGAAATAATAATTGAGCCCTTAGTGTAATAGTGCATCTCTTAGATATCTATTTCAAGAATGTTATCTAATGGAGCACAATACCTGTGAATCATGCCTTGGATTATCCCAAAAAAATTCCTAAAATGTGTTGAATAAAGTCCCTTAATTTTCCTCCAAGGTCACTTAGTGAATTTAATTTAATAGGTGCTTTTTGATGTCCCAATTGAAAGTCTAACAAGAGTCTTCTATTGTTACAATTATTCAAGATTACCCTAATGTATTCAAATACATTATTCAAATTTGACCTAAAATTAAGATCTCTTGTGAAAAGATGGTTAATCCTCCATTCTGTGCACCTCTTTCATCTACCCTTCCATCACACATGGGACAACCATCAACCACTCCATCCATTCCCAACTCATCTCAAGATTGTCTTTGACATGGGACTAGTCCTAGATGCAACATGGATGTAACAATTGCAAACTCAAAAACAAGCTAGACAATACTTGGTGCTTATCAATACTATAGATTTCTATACCTTACTATGTAATTGGGATGGTAAGATAGGAAAGTAGGATGATGGTTACAAGGTATGTACATGTTTTTCTTAAATATTTTAATCAAGTTGGGTATGCATTTTATTTTATATAAGATGTGGTTTTGAGCTCAATAATCTTGAAATGGTCACATGCATCCATTAGTGATGATGTTGTTTTAAGATGTGGTGCTTGTAGTGATGAATGTATAGATTTTAAAATATCTAAATGCACTAGCGACTTTATTTAAAACTATTAAGGGATGGATATGATTTATAAATATAGGGTGATGTAGACCTTGCATTGACCAAGTATGGTATATGTATAAGTTACCCCAGCTCAAACTCTATTGAGCTTATTCAAGATACATTAAAGGCGACAATGTCCCCTAAATCTAAAACCTGCTTCCCCTCAAGGATGATGTTAAGTAGAGGGACCCAATAATTATTCATGTGGATGATTAATTGCTCACCTCATATAGATGGTTGATCAAAATTGAATACCAGTGCGCACCCCCTCACCAAAGGTTTCAAGATTATATATTTTGTACATATATATTAAATCATCTTGTTCATATTTCATTGTAATGAGCTTAAACCTTATGATGTGGATTACAAAAAAGTAGTACACCTTATAATTTTTTTATCTATTTTAGGATTTGAGGTTGAGGAGTCCATTGTTGAGTTATGTTCTCTCCTATGTGTAGGACTTAATATGAATGTAATTTGGGATCTAGAGGTCTTAAAGGTAGAGGGATATAAATAATTTGAATGCACACATAGAAAGCTAATAACATTTGGTGCTTGTTCAATTTGGATGGGACCTTAAAGGGCTCTACATGACAATTTTAATACAATAATGACAAGTCATAGGCTTGTATCATGTGAATTATTTTCTAGACATGAGTTGATTGGATTGATGTTAATATTTAAACATTATTAGATTATATATATGTATGACACATTTGTGAATAGGCCTTATTTGGATTGGTTGGAGGTGATGGGACATGTCTAGGTATCAAAGATGTGAATATTTGATAAGTCTAACATATCTTTAGGTGTATTAGACCTACACATGTGGAAATATTTGTTCGGATTGGGCATCTTGAGGCTATAAAAAATATGATGCTTCTAGGACAAGTGATAATTAGATCTCTAACAAAAGTATATGTGTGTAAAAGATACACACATGGTGATGTATCTAATTGGATTAGGACTCATAGGGAGCTGATAAATCTTTAACGCTTCTAAGATTTGATACCGCTAATAGTGATAACACTTTCAAGCATGTACAAGGTACACATGGTGATATGTAATTGGATTTATCCTCCTAGGGCATTATCAACTCTAAAACTTCTAGGACTTGATGCATCTCTAATAACTTTAACACTTTTAAGTGTATGAGGTACACACATGGAATAAAAAATCTTAATTATAAGGGCAATTCCATTGAGGAAACATGGGATGCCAATTTGAACCCCTTCTTGGCATAACTATAAGAGCATGATATATGATTTGGGATAAAATTAAGTATGAATCTATCTATCATGAATCGAACCAATTAGTCAATTAGTTTAATTAGGGATGTGATTTGGGCAAAATTGAGACCTTAAACCAAATTTATGGCCCAATGATTATATTATCTAGATACAACATGTATGGCTTAACTAGCCCTAATTTTAATCAAAAATGCAAATGTGTCCAGTTTCAACCCATTGAACCTAAATTAGAGTCTAAGATATGATTAAAGGGGCTAAATTAGGTCTCATTTCATCACATGTTGATTGTAAACCCTAATTTTATCCCTTAAACATGTAAAATTCCCCTAATACCTAATTTCATGACATATACACATGTACAAACCCATTCAACTAAACCTCTAACCCTAAACTCTAATTTTATCACAAACAAAACCCTTAAGTTCCATGATTTCATCATAAATGAATAAATTCATGAATGATATTAGTTTCAATTTGTGAACCCTTATTCACATAGTTTTTTAAGGACCTATGATGGGATTTTGGGCAAAATTAGCTCATTTTATCTTACATATTAAGCCTTATCGCATCATATAATAGTCTTATTGCTTCATAGTGTTATCATGTACTAGAGATTTATGCATCATATTAGGGATTTATGCATCATATTGAGCCTTATTTCATCATATTGGAGATTTATTTAATTATATTATAGTCTTATTTCATCAAATGATAGTCTTATTGCATCATATGCTAGTCTTATTGCATTGTATGATATCCTTATTACATCATATTGATCCTTAATGGATTATATGATAGTCTTATTGAAATATCTGATAGTGAATTTAATAAAAATATTTTGAAACCAATGCATAATAAAATATTTTGAAACCATTGCATAATAAAATGTTTGACCACCATTCAAGAAGATTGGTTCAAGAAATTTAGGATAGTTTCTTTCATAGATTGTAGTATGATAGCCAAAGATGTCAATTATTTGTTTCATTGATGAAATTTGTCAAGATGAGACCTACAATGTACACATTAGGGCTAAGAACACATAATATGAATGATGAAAATGATTAAATTGTTTAAAATCTACATGATATATATCATATTGTAGGCCTACAATTATGAAATAAATATTGTAATATGCCCAACGTATAATGACAACTTATGTAGTAAGTGATGAAACAAAGAAAAAACAATTGATTTCAAAAACAAGTCAAAAACTTGATATAAATAAAAAACATTAATGAAAGCAATTACAAAACATGAAATACTTAATGAATGAAATATGAAATGGCTCTGGGCATTCTCTGGTAGACTTCCATGAAAGGACAAGACTATAGCTGATGCTTTGAAAGACTTACAAAATTTTGGAAAGATAATATAAGAGTTTCACCCAATGCAAGAGATGTAGTGAAAAGAAGAGTTGGTTCTCATAATCATGAACCATATATAAAACATTTCTTAGATATGAATCGAACACAATTTTACTCTAAGTGTTTGGAAAAACATCCACAGATTTCTATTAGTCAAACAGTTTTTGAGATGGCCAAACCTTTTTATGTAAAAATAAATCACACACGCACCACTTGTTTTTGTAGGTAACATGTTTAATTTTCAATGAACTATGATTTTTTTCACCATATTCATTGTAATTTTCATACTAACAACATATTTTAGAAGTGTGGCATAGAAGTTTTGCCAAAATCAACCAAAGAATTTATTTCAAATATTTTTTTGTGAAAGACTAGATGGATAGTTCTTTTATAAGAAAGCATGTTTGGATTTAAATTAGGGCATTTGCAGTGGATTGCAAAAATTAAAAAAAATGTATCCATGAGGAGTGTACAAGTAAAATTGGATAAGAATTAGTTGGTTTGAGCAAATACAAATCTATGACTTATCAAGCAAAAGATGGCAAAGAATCTAAAAGGTGTGTGTTTGTTATGAAAGAGATACATGTTTCAAAATTTATGGTTAAATTCATGGAGAAAATTATTTATGAGTATGTAAAGCACACACATATGGATAAATGTTTGTATGAACATTTTAAGCTAATCAAGGACACATTCCCACTTGATTCTATTATTTTAATAGTATACTAAAAATTACACATTCAAACCACAAATGGAAGTTCAATCATAGTATTATAACTCAACACAAGTTTCCATATTAGTGCATATAAAATTCATGCATGCTCTTAATAATATAGAGGAAGATAAAAAAAATTAAGGGAGTACCATTTTTATATCAGTGATAATCGATCACATTGTATAGATTATGTGCAAGGTTGTTTTGCAAAGTTCTATAGACAGTTGACTCAAAGGAACATTATTTTCAAATAACATTACATTTGGTCAAATTATTACACATCACAATTCAAGAATGCATAGATGTTTTATTGGTTGATCAGGATACACATTACCACTAGTGTATAACCTATTTATAGTTTCAATGAGACTAACCATGGAAAAGGGGAGCATGATGGTGCTTGAGTATGTGTAAAAAGAGTCATTGCAAAGGAGTTAAAATTTAACAATGTTTCTAATTTAATTGATGTAAAAACTATGGTTGAATGGTGTAATGAGAACATATGTCATGCTGCTCAAGAAAATTCTACTTTTCATAGACATTTTTATTTAATGGAGGAAAAAGACTTGGAAAACTATAAGGATTGTATGACTCTAACAGGTTCATGTGAGCTCCACTCATTTTATATCTTAAATGTAGGTTATTGGAATATTCATGTGACACTTGGCCTGATTTTATTCTATAAGCATGGAATTTGTTTGGAATGAGTGTGAGTCACAAGAGTGGATGGATGAATAGATTTCCATACCTATAATTCCAATCAACACATATCAGGTTCCACCAGCATTGCAACTTACAAACATGACATTGTCACATGACTTTGACCATATATCTGATCTAGTATAGCTAGGTAGAAGATTAATCTTTATGTACTATTTATTCTCAAATCTATCCTCACAGTGTCATTAATTTTTTTTTATGATGTAAGAAATGTTTTTACAATTATTGTAGATGAGGACAATGAAGAGGGAACAAATTAATATTTATGTCAGTGTGTAAATGGAAAGAAAAAAATGACTTCCCTGATCGTAGATGGAGAAAACATTGATTATCACATTGGGTCTCCGGTAACCCCTGTAACTTGGATTCAATGATATATTAAAAAAAATTCAAATTTATGTTTTTTTTAAGACTTTAAAATTCATAGGAAGATACTGCACTATTTAAATTTGTTTCTTGCAATGAATATTCAATTGCAAAAATATCAAGGAAGGCCAAGAAACAAGAATCTATGGAAGGTGACATGGAAGATTGTGAGATAGAAAATGAAGTGTGGATTAATTAAAGGAGAGGTTACTTGATATTTTAGAAGAAAAATAATCATGGTAAGACACCAACAAATGCAAAAGAGGATGATGACTCATTTGTGAAATTTGACCAAGCAGACATGTGTCACTACCATTTGCCAAAATGGGTCTATAAGACAAAATATGTTAGATCTAATCACAAAATATGGTGGAGAGGATCATTTTGAAATAATATAATAATTAAATATATTTTTTAATATTTTTTACAATGGTCATTAGTCACTATTTTAGTACAGTCAATCCTATGTCAAATCATGATCAACATTGTAGCCTACCTTAGAGAAATTGGTAAGTTTGGGGCATCTAAAAGTTGAGTCAAAGAAAAAAATTTGGTAAAAATGGTATCCATGACATAAAAAAACATTCCATTCCATACTAAATTTCCTCTAAAGAGTGAAAGTTCCAACTATTTCGACATAATCCTCTTGTAGTCAAAAGGTAGCCATTGGAGATTTCTAGAAGTTTTGTCTGTTCTAGATGCCAGGAAGAATTTTAGAAATTGGAGAGGTCTTAAAACCATATAATATGATGTTATAAACATATATTTTCCTATATAAGTGATAAAATTCATGGGTATAATGAAAATTTTTGAAGAAAGACAAGTTTTGGCATGAAGGAAACATATAGGCAACTCAATGTAAATTGTGGTAAAAAGGGTCTACAGGACAAAGTAAATATCAAAATGACTTTAAACTTCGTAATATTGGTATAAATGGCATAATATACCAATAAATAATATTGGTAAGGTCATATGACAAGTTTTAGTTCTCTTTGGTTTGTCACAGTCCCCTCCATGTCTCATAATGGTCACTATTCATGTAGACATACTTTTTGGAGTTCTAAAGTGTGTTTGAGGGTTAAAAGATTATGTAAGTATTTTAATATATTTTTAAACATCTTAAAAAAAATTCAATTGTGTTCACACTCCAAACTTCATGTAATCCCCAAAGGCAAGCTCAAATCCCCACAGGCAGTCTTAAATGCATAACTGCAAAGTTGGTTTTTTATAATTGGAAAGGTGTTATGAGATGTTTTATATGTCATGATAATGTTTTAAAGAAAATAATATTATTGGGAAGGTCAAATTGGTCCTTTGGAGAGTATGTACATGGCATGGAAAACCCTAGATTAGGGTTTGGACATTTCTTAGAGATTCAACCATGGGACTTTAATGAACCTTTGTAATCTTGATCCCCTATACATGTATAAGGTGAATCAAAAGGTTTTAACATAATATTTTATTACTATGTATGGATTCTAGGATTGGGGGTTTGGAATAGGGCTAATTAGGCCTAAATGAGGGTAGGCTAATGAAGGAAGTGACATTTAGAGGTCGAGTTGGGCTATGAAATTTGACATAGACATGGAAAATGATAGAGTGTGCCTATAAATTCCCTTATAATCTCTTGAGAAATCATAAATTTTCTATACAAGGAAAAATATAGTAAAAGGAGGCTATAAGCCTTGAGAGAGCATTGTGTCTATAAGGTATGGAATGAGAGTCAAAGATTGTTTAAGTACTTGAATGGGGTTATAATAGGTATGATATAATAATCTAAGAAGATATGTGAAAATAGGTTGAGATCTTGAAACATAGACCAAGATTTGGTCCTTGAGACCCAAATAAGGTGCTTAGTAAGAAACTAGAAAGAGATTGAGAGGAAGTTTGTGAATGTGATGAATGGAATGAGGTAAAGGTTGTGTTGTGAATGCATAGACAAAGTTTAATGCCATCAAGAAGGTTTTACTAAGAGTACAAGGAATAAGTAATAGGTGTAATAAGCTAAATTAAGCCCAAAGAGTTAAAAGAGGAACTAGCTTGTGAAAGAAGATTCAAATCAAACCATAGAAAGAATGTGATCAGTTGGGTTTAGAACCAACTAATGATGTTTTTGTAAACTTTTCCTCCATACCTATTCATCAACATAAAAATATAATTAAAATGTAATCATTGTCATTCTTTATTTTTTATAAGGGTCTGATTTGTAACATTAATCTAATAAGTTATTCTCAATCTCATAACATTTGTAATCCTTAAGAATACTTCAAAACCAATCATTCGTAATACTCTAAATAGAAGTGATTAAAAAAAGATTTATTTCATTTGTTTTCTTAAATATTCATGTAAAAAATAAGAATTCCATGTAAAAATTCCATATATAGGCATATAATGTCAATAATACATGCATTACCATATAGGCATACAAAAAATTACATCATGTCGAACAACATAGTATCTAATGTCAGGTGAATACATCATATATGCATGTATAATGCCAAATATACATACATTACCATATATTCATAAAAAAAATTACATCATCTACATATCCTAATCATCAAATAGTCTCCCTCTCTATTCCATCTTTGAAGAAGACTCTCCTTAGGATGCCCTACTTGTAGACAGAGATATCCCGAATTCCTTGGATTGTTCGAAGGTTCGAATGTGGGTGTTAGGTCATAGATTGATTGTAGATAAAACTATTCAAATAAAAATATATTGTAAAATTAAAAAGTATACATGAAACCAAGTTAATAAATTCATGTTTTAAACTATAATAAAAAAATCATTTAAACATGCACTTATCGCAAACTCATAGTCCTCAATTTACCATTGATGTTCGACTAGGTCAATTCCAAGATCATCTACAAGAATAGGCATGTCAAATGGTGAATAAAAATGAGGATCTATCATATTAGTCATCTAACTTAGACTATCAAATGTCATATGACATCCCTGCATACATAGTACATTCGAGCATATAAGTTATATTTGCTAAAGTATATAGTAAAATTATTAAAACAAAAGTACTAAATTATAATTAAAAATTACAAGTGAATAAACATACCTTGGTTAGTTCCTATGTAGATGGCATTTTAGCAGCAATGCCTAAGTCTATCTCAACTCGTAATGATGGAGGAGTCTCCACCCTAGTCATTAGCTGAACAAATAACCTAGTAGTTAATAACTTGGGTAATCTATTGATTAAAAAAGTTGCTAAAAAACTTATTCTTGCATAAGATATGAAAAAATATAATGAGGTCATGGGAATCATGAATGTGACAAGTGGATATGTGCAACATGTGACTTGTAACACCACACTGAAGGTAAGAATTGTTAGTTTCATGAGGGAGAATGACAAGACAACAAAGGAGGATTTTTGAGTGAATTTTGTGAAATTGAGTCATTAAATTAAATTTAGGTGTTGAAACATCCTTGACACACCTATATCCACTATTTTGGATGCTTGTATGGATTTTTTGAGGTGTGTTTTATTTTTTGACCTAATTATTTGGTTATTAGTCCTTATTATCTTAAGGCAGTTACATGGTATAGTTAAGGACAATCCTATAAACTATGGTGTCTAAATTGATTTGTTTTGAATTTATGATCATGTTAACACCTTGAAAACTTTACTTATAGACATTCATTAACTTTTAGTCCAACTGAGTATTGGTGTGATAAAAAAGCCCTTAGAAACAATCATTGTGATAAGACAAGTAACTTGTATAGATGTTTGTTGAGAAGTTTGTAAACTAAGTTTTAATCAAGTTAAGAAATCTAGATTGATAGGTTGATTTTATGGAGGAAATATATACTTGAGCCTTTCAAGAGTGTCTAAAACCTTATAAAATATGTCTCATCAAAATCTAAAGAAACATATAGAAAATAGAACTAAATATTATAAAGATAAGAGTGAGTGGATAGTCTTATTTACAAGTACATGATTCTGGTTGCCCTATAGGCGGCATTAGGTTGACTAGCTATCCTTATATTTCCCTCAATTTTTGTAATGGAAGATCTATATGTATATAATGTAAGTAGGTTGAGGTTAATAAAGGGTGTTATAGTATTGTCAACACTCAATATTAATTTTAGGGGGACTTTCCTGATGAAAGGTGTTATAGTCTTATAGAGTCAAAATGTCACTCGATTGATGAAAGTGCGTGGATATAGATATTACCTCTTCCCCAAATAGATATAGTAGGTGTTTGGGACCCCTATGTAGGTGGTGGTAACAAACTACTCAACCCCATCTAGCTATATGGGGTTGAGGTCCCTTCTTTGTATATGGTTGTAAGGCCTATGCCATATACATATAGGCTATAGTTTATAGTCGATGCTCTCCCAATAAACCAATGGGATCTAATGGAATAATCTATATATCTCTAATAATGGAGTATGGTTGGAAATTGGAATTGACTAGGTATAATGGGATCAAGAGGCTATGCCATCTAAATTTATAACTCCATAGTTAGAGATGAAATTATTACGCTCGATTGGAATTGAATTGATAGCTATGATAATTTTTGATTTCGATCATAGAGATTGAAATGATATATGTGATTAGGATAACAAGGAATTAATTGACTAGTTATGAGGCTAGTATTTAAATACTGGAGTGGTGTGCATATTGATGAAGACATGTTATACTCAATTTGGAAATTGATAGAAATATATTATACCAAACAAATTTTATAAAATGAATTCTATATACATCTAATCCTACTAATTGGGATTGACCCACTATGGGAACTACATATAATGTCATATGAAGCAAATATTCAACTCGCTATTTTGGTTATTGAAAACATAGTTTAAAATTTGAAATAAAAGCAAAAAAGTTTAGATGGAAGATGAGTTTTTAACACTATGCCAATCCATATTAATACATAAAATAATAAAAAGTACAATAAAATTATATTAGGTATTTTATATTTTCTTACACAAAATCTACCAATGATGCAATTAATGTGTATAAATGTACATTTGAAGTATATAATATTCACTTGAAATTTTACCTCTATAAATGTATATGGTGTCATATTGACATGGATAGATGTAGTAGGGGTTGGACCACTACATAGTTGTGATGTCAAAGGCAATGTCTCCTCCTGAACACAAAAAAAATACATATATATTATTAAATTTAAATGTTTAAATTAATTTTACCTTTTTAATTTGTTAATATAACATAAAAATTTAACATGAAATTTATATAAAAGATACATGCATGTGTTAGAGACTCCCAATGTATTCAAATCAAATGTGTGTCCCAACAACTCATCAATTAAGACCATATCTTTTAGGCCCCCTGAAGTGCCACCATCATCATCTAAAGGTCTAGTGTATATATAACTACATCATTTACATGGGTGGAGTTAGGTACGACCACTGGGTAGGGTATCTTGGGCATCTGTCTCTAAAAGTAAACTCATATGACTAATGAGTGTATATGTAAGTACAATAAGTACATGCAAAGTGTCTATCACCACAACCTCCTTCACCATATAAGGAATAACCACATGAAGTGGATTTTGGGTAGGGATTCTTGAAGGCTAATTAGGTGCATGATGTGCACTTGGTCAATCCTATGCAGAGCCTTTCCCTCAGCCCTAAAACTCACCATAGTCAAAGTAGTTTAGAATTTCATTGAAAATAAAATTACAATAGGTTTTCCTCAAAAATTAAAAATGGACCTCATGGTTATTATAAGGTGGATAGTCAAACATCATCCACCATCACTCCAAAAAATTTTCTTTAATTAAATTGTGTTTGTATCAGTGGATTGGGAAATTTTTGGTCATTATGAGAAATAAGGCATTGGTGGTTGGGTTGATAAATCATAAATTTGATCTTTTGTGATTTCTTTCTTCTTCACCTTATATGCTAACAATTTATCAACATAGTAATCCTTAAAGCTATCCCTATATGACCTCCATCTATCAATTTGAATCATTATCAAGTCAACTTGACCCAATACTAACTCTAGGGTATTGGCCAATAGGTGTGGTGGGTATTCATGTAAGTGGGTTCCCTCATTCTCCTAATTATCTACTCAATTTCAATTTTGTTCTCCACTATGTGAGCATCTATATCCTCCTGACTACTTGAGGGATCTAGTAGAATTATAAGAGGGTTAGGAGGGTTGGGTAGAGGGTTAGGTAAAGGATTAGGAGGAGGGCTAAGCAGAGCATGCTGACCTATTAGATAAAAATTACAAATCAAACTATGTAAAACATTAAAAAAAAATTCAAAAAATTTGATTTAATCTATAAATATTACCTCTTCTCCATGGCTACATCATGGATCTCATGAATGTGGGAGTAAAATAAATAATTTCCATGTGAGATAGAGGGAAAAACATGAGCTGGAAGGCAAAAGGAAGAGATAGAGGGCAAAACGTGAATGCCAAGCAAAGAGTAGAAATGATAATTTGGTTTTTTTTATTTTATAGTTTATGTAATGCATATACATTACTTTTATTTATAGGAATGCATAAAAATTCCTATAATGCGTACATGTTCCTATAAATAAAGGTAATGCATACATGTTACTTTTATAATACATATGCATTATGGCTTGGGTATTTCATGCCATAATGTGTATGCATTATGTTATAATGTGTATGTGTTGTTGGGTATGTCCACATAATTATCCCCAAAATCCATGTCCATACCCATAAGTAGATTATGGATCCTCTCCAAGATGAAATTAAAGTTCATATATCTACTTGCACAACATATTATGGGACCCCTCTTCATTATTTTTAGCTTTGTAATCATCTCTTATCACTTGAAGATCAACTTGAATTAGAGTATACACCTAAAATGCTCGTGTTTATCTCTGAATTTACTTAAAATTGATGAAATGACCCTTATACCATTTACCATCTCATGATTAGTGGTCTAGTCAAAGAGCATCATTCACCTTCTCCCACATTCTCACACGGATTTGGGGATACTAGCTTCATTAATTCTTAACCTCTTCCCTCTATTTTGACCCCTTCTCATACCATGAATTCTTCTTCTTCTTTGACTTCCTCTACCTCCATGCCTAGTATCTCTACTAACATGGTAGGTTCTACATCTAGTGGGCCTCTTCCAAGACCCACTTTCCTTAATTATTCCACTAGTGCATCATTTTCTACCCATAGCAATCATGCCTCTAGTGCTTCCTCCTCTCATCCCTTTATCAGTCCATCTTTTTGCACATAAGAAAAGTTTTCTAGTAGTGCCTCACATTCCAATGGTTCTTCTCAAGCTCATATTAACACCCATAGTGGTACCCAAGCCACTTCTTCCAATTCAAATGATTTAAACAATACCAATAGTGCAACTCAAACCCATCATATCCTATTACAAAACCTTAATAAAATGAATGATTTTCAAGATCATAATGCAAATCAAATGATGTAAAATTCAAAACCACCTAATCCATCTTCAAGCCCTCCCTTAGTAGATGCCATGGGGCACACATAATCAAAATGTCCCCCCACCTCCTTTTTGGATTTCCCATGGTAATCTCATCCTTTAACCTCCTCTTATCAACAAGACAATCAAGCATCTTCAAAATGAGCCTATTACATCTCAAATTGATAATATCGATATAGGAGTTATCACCCTTGCCATTTCTTACAATGAATCAACCGATCCTACTCTTCATCTAAAAACATTTTTAAATCTATATAAAGATAGGGTCAAATTAAATACCTTTGCCGCTACCAAAATATTAGCCAAAAATATCATGGGTGATGCTTTAGATTGGTATAACCAAATTAAAATTCATCTATTACTAGTTTAGAAGATTTAGTAAATGCTCTAGTCCAAGAGTTCCAAACTAGTGATCTTCCTGAGAATACCTTGGCCCATTTTATCAATTTTAAACAAATTGAAACTAAAACTACCCAAGCTTTCATTAAATTATGGAAAACATTGTCCAACAAATGTAAACATAACATGGCCGATGATAATATTTTCCATCTCTTTACCAATTCTCTTTTTACCAAGTTACAATATTGGGTTCAGACTCTCTCTTGACATACTTTGGAGGAGACTATTAACCAAGATAAACATCAAGATTTCTCTATGTATCAAATCAAGCCAACCTAACCTTCTATGGGTACTCATATATTACTAAATAATAATAATTTTCATGCTACTAATGATGGTGTCTTGGAATCTTATGACACCATTCACACTATTCAAGCTATTGTTTCTAACCAATCTTTGAAACCAGCTCCCCCTTCTCAACAATTCAACAATCCTCATTTATCTTCACCTAAAAATATCAATGTTCACAAACCTTTATCCTCAATCAAATTACTAGAAAATCTTCCAATGCCCATTCCATAAGAACTTGATCCCACTCATCTTATTAAATCTTGGTATGATCTCAATAAATTTTGTTGGTTTCATGCCAAGTAGGGTCATTCTCATGAGATTTATAGGTAGATTCATAATTTGTCTATGGATTTTCTTCTTCATCCTAATTTTGACCATGATTCTATCATTCAAAACTACCAATAATCCTATGACATTAATTTCAAACCCCATGAAACAAATACTAAACCTCAATCTTTGAATCAAGCTAATGATCATTTGGCCATCTATAAATATCCTCTTCTAAATTATCCAGATACCCAAGACAAGCCCACCCCTTCCACCAATAATTTAGATAGTGTTATTGACCCAACTCTTAAATAGAATGTGGTTAATATGACTAACATGAGAAGGGTGGTTGCTTTCATTGATCTTCAACCTATCTACACACCTCCTTTATCTTGTATATTTCATGTTTTCCAAGATTATTCTCCAACTCACTTAAATGAGTTGGAGTAAGATGAACTTATAACTTTTGATGAACCAATTCAAACTCCTCCACTAGATAACACTTCCCATTCTATTTCTACCATCCCTTCATCTTCTTTACCTACCACCAATGATACTCAAGCTTCTATAAACACTTTTTCTAGCACTTCTCAAAACCAACCTATATTAAATACTTCATCTTCTCAACATAATATACCAACTTGTGCTCTCACTAAACATTCTACCTCTTATCAACATAAATTCCAATGTACTTTGGCTCCTCCTTCCAAGGACCTCCTTCAACACTATGCACCTCTTTCTAACAATCTTTTTATGGGTTATGATGAGTGAGATCTTATCACAAATCTCACTAATATCCCATATTGAATCCAATTTATTGAGATTATGAAGACCTCTCTGCATCATAATAACCATCTTATAAAATTTTTGTTTGAAATAAACATCCCTCATCCTCCCCTAGTAGGACACAAAGCAATCTTATTTAGATTTGAAGATAGAATATTACAAAAATGCAAAGAGATGTCCATCCATGTTGATTAAATAATGGACACTTCTCTTTCCCTTTAATTTCCCATCACTTCATTGATTCCTGATGAGATTATGATTCATGTAGATGATCTTCCTCTATTTACTAGTGCCCAAATTGGTGATGTCAAAGTCAAGCATACCTTGATTGACGAGGATTCTGACACTTGTGTTACCTCTCTTAATTTTATCAAAATCCTTTGATATTCTAAGTGTAATCTCAAATCCACATACAACACATGTCAAGGCTATGATTTAAGGTAAATTCCTCTTTTAGTTTGTGTGTGGATCCCTATTACTATTCCACCTATCACCGTTCACATGAAAGTGATGATATTTAACTTTCCTCTATCTTACAACATCTTGATTGGTAGGCCATGGACTCATCGTATAAGAGTAGTTGATTCTTCCTCTTACCAATGTGTTAAATACCCTCAAAATGGAGCCATCTATAGGATTTAAGGTGACACTAACCCTTAGAATTTTGAACAATTCCAAGATCAAGGTGTATTCAAGATTCATACCCTTGAACCCTTTCCCAGTGTTTCATTTCATGACTCTCAAAAATTTAACTTTCCATAAATTCCACTCAAGGTTAAAATGGTCATCCCAAAATTATTGGGAATATTCCCCTTAACCTTTTATATTTTGATGACAATGAGCCTAATGAGATCAATCTCAAGACTAAAACATCTGATCTCTCACCTCGTATAATCTCTTAGCTTCCCATTTCTTTGTAACCTTATTATCATCAACCAAATTTTGATGTCATCCTTTTTGTCTTAACTAAGACTTGACATTCCATTCATCACACCTCATCGAATGACAATGTCATCCCTACCTATGTCATCGATCTTCATACACTTGATTATGATTATGGTTATAACTTAGATGATCCATTCTTAGGAGGTATTTTTCAAGTCTGTAATACTGAGATTATCCATTATCATTCCTCTTTGCTTCAATATATTAGTATATCTTCCCTTATTCCATCATATATGATTCATAATTTTAGTATTTTTCCTCTTTATCATAGGGTAGGGATGGTGCAAACACCTCTAGTTTTTGAAGAACCTCATAGGAGTATGCTTTTGGATCATTCTATGGCTGGGCCTTATAACTTTGGTACGTATCATGACCCCTCTATCCTACTTATCCCTAAGATGCATGTAACTCTCCTTCATCCTTCTATAGACCCTAAACCTCCCTCAGTAGATCCCAATTCAGATCCTATTCATACACTTGATTTATCTGAGTCTATTCCTACTTCTAATCTTATCACTCCTGATGTCAAACCTTATCCAATATCTCCACTAGCACCACCTTCTCTTGGTAATGGTTTACTTCTTTTACTGAAGATGGATCCTTTGTCTACAAAATGGGCCAATGAGCCTTCCCAAGTTCTTTTTTCTTCTATTACACCTCCTACTGTGATTACACCTACGAAGACTACTCACAAATGTATTTGTTTATTCCATGGAATAGATAACCATTTATCCTGACATTGTAAAAGGCTACAATAATATATTAAAACTTTGTATCCTACTACCTTTCAATACTTAGACAAGGCTATACCTCACCTGAAGGTAATACATGAGTATATTCCTAAGTGTAGAGAGGTATATTTACTCTAGTACCAATGTGGCACACATCACATCGATCATTACCACATCTTTTAACAACATCTTAAAGACCACATTTTTACTATTCACATACCTTCTACCATTCCTCCCATAGGTCATTCCCATAAGAAGTATCCTCCTTCCCCCATGGTTCCACATTCTATGGTTCCATCTCCTCCTATGGTCCCTTATTCACCTCTTGTTCCTCCACCCATGAATTCTTCACCCATGTACCTTGCCTCACTTGTGGATCCTTCTCCACCTATGATCCCCTCACCTATGGATCCTTCCTAACTAATGATCCCTTCAAATCCTATAGAAACCATTCCCATGCACTCTCTTGAGCATCCCTTGCATGATATCCCTCCTTAGAATGATCCATCAATCATTCCTACTTTTTCTGTTGAGGAGATTAGACATGAAGTATTTTCCCAATTTTTACTAAAGATAGATGAGATATTAGTTATAGTTCACATTTAACTTCATAGAGACATATTAGATGATCTGGATAATGTGTGTGGAAAAATATATTAGTATTTATGAGCACATGAATGGTATTCTTAAATTTTCATTTAGATTGGACATGTGCTCCAACTTTATCTTTATCTATTTGTTATATCGTTTGACATAGTGTCAAATTCTTATCTATATTATATGGTGACTTTGATTTCACACTTTATATTGTTGATATTGTCATTATGTTTGCTTATGGATTTATTATTTATCATTTCCTTCTTTTTATTCTTGAGTTTATTTCTTAAGAATCCCTTGTTCTCTTTTTCATGATTATTTGTTATCTTATCTCTATATATATAGATA
Source organism: Torreya grandis (assembly GCA_037957365.1). Taxonomy (NCBI): domain Eukaryota; kingdom Viridiplantae; phylum Streptophyta; class Pinopsida; order Cupressales; family Taxaceae; genus Torreya; species Torreya grandis. The sequence goes on along the minus strand of JARHVA010006534.1, from coordinate 847,495 downwards.
ATTGTTATTATGACTTGGTTATACCAACCTTGTTCCCTTTAGTCATTCCTTCTTTACCATGTGATCATTTATCAAAAAATTCATCTCATTATAATCTCCTTTTACTAGTCCACTTAGGCTCTCCCTTCTTCCCTTTTATTCCTTTTCACAAAATAACCATACACATGGTTGATACTCGAGATAACATGTTGGTTCATTGTTAAGCCTAAGTATCCTAGTCAATCTTATCTTTAGTTACTTAGCTTCCTTTAGCCAAAGCCTAAATCTAATTTGTGTCTATCACTCCATCTCTCATGACTTGTTATTCCAATTCTTTATGGAAGAGGAATCTTAAAAGCCATAAAAATATTCAAAATCCAAATCATTTAACAAATAATAATGATGCAAAAGGCAAAAAATTCAAAATTCTCAAAAGTCAAATCACACTAAAAGACATGATTCTAACCACATCTACTTTTTCTAATCAAATATAAAAATCCACAATTGGTCTCTATTAATCAAATTTCACCTTACTATAATTTATTCAACCATTTTCATGGAGAGCCAAACAACAGCTGCAAGAACAAGTCATTTCAAAGGTCCAAAATTACAAGTCAAGAAGGCTAAAGTGTTTTGGCTCCATTTTAGTATATGTCAACTTCTCCACAGGTCAAGTCTTGGTCCCTCATAAACCAAAGTTACATTAACAAGACCAAGTTGGGTTCTCTGAATGACTCAACTTATAAAATTTTCATGAGTAGAAGTAATCTAGGTTTATGAACCTGAATTACTCCTAATGCTTTATGAGTTTTCAACAATGCATGACATTGGATTTTCCAAGGAGCAAGTCTTATGAATTTTATAAGAAAAATCAATTAGAAAACCTGAAATGGTCTTGATTATTGCCTTTGGGAAGTGGCCCTTTGGAACTTTTTTGAAGGGCCTTTCTTTCCTTGTTCCCCCCTAAGTGTCCCTTAAAACTTTTTTGAAGTGCACTTTATTTTCCCAAGTGTCCCTTTAGACTTTTATGAAGAGCACTTTTATTTCTAAGTGACCCTTCAGGATTTTATGAAGGGAAATTTTATTTCAAGTAACCCTTCAAAAAGGTTTTGAAGGGCACTTTTTAGCCCAAGTGTCCCTTCAGACTTTTTTGAAGGGCACTTTTTAGCCCAAGTGTCCCTTCAAACTTTTCTGAAGGGAACTTTTCTTCCAAGTGAACCTTCAAAAAAGTTTCTAAGGGCACTTTTTGGCCTAAGTGTCCCTTTATACTTTTTTAAGGGCACTTTGTCTTTAGAAATTCCCTTTGAAAAAGTTTTGAAGGGCCATTTCCTTTGGAAATTCCCTTCAATTTTTTTTGGAGGGATCATGTGCCTTTCCCAAGTGTCCTCTGAAAACTTTTTTGAAGGACACTTTCCCAAGTGTCCTTTAGGAAAAGTTCCTGAAGGAACTAGCCATTGCCTTTCAGGCAAAATCCCTGAAAGAATTATTTTAGACAAATTACCTAAGGAATTCTTTAGTAAAATTTCCCAAAACATAAACCTGACTTGATGGATCCCCATGATGTGCCACAGGATGTCAAGTTTAATACAACCAACTAGCTATTGGGATTCAAAGACATGATTTAATATAGGACATCAAATTTAGGGTGGGAAACTAGCCATTGAGATTCAAATATGACATGATATAGGACCTAAAATTCATGCCTAAAGTCTTCAAGTAAGGAGTAAATCCATTTAGAGAATCCGACAGGCTCTTATGTAAAGATAGAACAAATTGGGTTTCCCAAAGATATTTGTTTATGAATTTTACAAGTAAAAGAAATTGAAAATCCTGAAAAGGAAGAGACAATGCTTTGAAAGTTTTCAAAATAGATTTGCTTATGACTTTTACAATTAGAAGCAATCAAAGAACCTGAAAAATCAAGTAGAAGTAAATTCATTTAGAAAACTTGAATGGGTCTGTAGTGCAAAATAGAGGAGCTCTCAAGAAGAATCTAAGGTTCACAGTAATGATCTAAGCCATTTATTATGGAGGGTCATCTCACTATTTATTTTGTAGTGATCCTAGTCATTTCAAGAAGATGAATCAAAGAGAAGGACAAACTCCAACTGAATGAGAGAACAACTGAAATCAATTTCACCATGATGGTAATTATAAACCATAGTGGAGGCTTATATTTTGGCACCCAAGATCTCTCTCTTCTCTCCCTCTTTTTCTATAAATAGGACCCTTGGGCTCTTGTTTTATCATCCACAGATAGTATGGTGAAGCCCTGATGGAATGTTTTTCCATTTTCTTGCCTTTGAGCAAAGAAGGATAAGTCTATTCTCTTTCTAAGTTCTAGACATTTACATGGGCATGCAAGAAACATAGAGTGACAAAAAGTGATGTTTTATCCTTTTGTTCTCTATCCTTCATGTTTTTGAGCAAATATTTGATTTAATAGGTAATGTATAGTGCATTCTAGGTGTATGAGATTTTGCACATGTATAACCTTTTTTTGGACTATACAAGTTGTCTTTTCTAGTTGTTTACCTTATGTGATCTCATTAATTTTAGCTTGACATTGAAATACTTATGTTGGAATATTATAGAGCTTGAGTTATAGACTATATTCTGTTATATTGTGCATAAATATAGGGCATACATATGGATACTAATTCTTGGTGTATCACCATCTTAGACTAGGCTTTTCATTTATGAAACCTTCTAACTCTTTTCACTCCTACAAACTAGTTCAACAATTTTATTGCATAAAAAGCTAATATAGGGAGTTATCCCTTTCAACCTAGAGGTTCATTTCCACATATAGACATACCCACATGCCTAGAAATATCCCAACATTGCCCAAATTTGGAGGAGGCCTAATAAACCCTCTTTTAGGGTGCAATATTTCGAGACAATGGTTACAACATGCTCAACAGGACCCAAATTATTGCTAAGTGAAGATGAATGCTACTCTTGATAGGCCTAAGTAATATAAATACCCCTAACACAACATTTGGTGACTTCAAAAGGGTGTGAATACCTTGTCCTAGACCAAGTTTTATACATTATCCTACATGGTCCTCACAAGGTCCTTAAGATTTTCTAACCAAACCCCTTCAACTGAAGCTTTTCCTTAAAGAACAACACCCTTAACCACTCTTAGCCCTATTAAATCCTTGGTAAAGAGGATTTAGGGAAGAAGTAGAAGAGGTTAAAGAAGTTTAAGGAGAGAAGGAAGTTGAAAGAGAATAAGAAATAGAGGATCATAGAGGAAGAAAAGAAATGGGATAAAGGGGAGAGATAGATAGGTGTCAACCTTTCCCTAATTTTAATACCCAAAACCCAATAGATCCTCCTGGATATGAGCCCATCCCTCAAAATAATACCAAGAATCATCCTAGTTTTAATGGGGAGGGTCCTATTATCCCATCTGAACATATTAGAGACATATCTAATTTCTACAATTTCCATAATGTTACTAGGGCCAACATAGCCATTAGGTTGCTTTCTATGTCTTTAAAAGGCAAAGAACTTGATTGGTATAGAACATTGGAAGGGGAATGCATTACAAGTTTGGATGGTTTTGGAAACCTATTGGTGACAAGATTAAAAAATAAGAGTGATCATGCTTCCCTAATGCATCAGCTAAATGTAATAAGAAGAGGTCCAAATGAATCCATAAGAGATTTCAAAGAACATGGTATAGGTTACCACCAATCATGAGACTTTCTCCTAGGTTTGTGTTCCTAACATACCTCAAAGGGATTGGTATTGATGTTGCTATTATGTTGTATTCAATGGGAGGATTCACTCTTCTAGGTGCATATGAGCTAGCAGTTGAGGATGAGAATAGCCTGATTCAGGATGGAAGACTCCCTCCAAGAGTTTCCATGCCTTTTATATCCTACAATTCATTTGAAGCTCCAAGCATATCTTAGGTTCCCAATGCCAATGTGAAGTCAAGATCCTTTCCCAAGAAGGTAGATAACATTGTGGACAAGGATGAAGAAATTAGATCTTTGAGAGCTCAGCTCAAACAAGCTCAATATCAGGCAAGTTCTCCTCCTAATACACAATACTATCCTCAGCAAGGATATAGAGCTCCATCCCAATATAATTATCAAGGGAGAGGACAAAATAAATAAGGTTACAATAGGAAGTCCAATGCATATAATCTAAATTCTACTCCTCTCATAAAGGTTGTTTCAGTTCATGCAAAGCTAGTGTAAGGAAAAGATCATGTGGACCAATGGGGGTAGCCTCAAGGTTAGTTTGCACATAATGTTGGAAGAACCAGATGTGATTTGACTACAAAATAATAAGAAACTCCTTATATGATAGTAGATTAATCATATCCCAACCAAAGGGATAATCATGGTGAAGGCAACAACTCAAGTGTGGGGATGATGAACTTTCAAGAAAAGGATGATTTTGTGTTGACTCAAGGCATGTCAATTGTAGCTAATACAAGGTATGAGAAGAGACCCTTGTGATAAGGCTAGGAGCCATGAATATTTCCAAGTGATGCCTCTCCAAGGCCATAAAATTCCAATCAAAGTGATGCACCTTCTACAATCCATGTTCCTCAATAGAATTAAAATGTAAATGTAGCTTCCAAGATTGCAACACAATAGGCTACAACTCCTTTATTACAATAAAAAATGTAGGAGAAAATGAATAATCCATCTTTAAATATTTTGGACTCATTAAAGAGCACTAAGACAAGCATATCCCTTTGGGAGGTTCTATATATACTTGGTCAAAAGGAGCTTTTGCAAGAGTAGTTAGCAAGCATGCAGGTGGCTCCTTAATCTTCAAGGCATCATAGTGTGGCTCTCATAAACTATTCAAATCATATTTTAGAGCTTTCCACTAAAGCTAAAAATCCTCCACCCTTATACTTCACACTCATTGTAGGAGATAAGTTGGTCCACAATTGTATTATGGATAGTGGAGCAAGCACCATTGTTATGCCTTAAGTAGTGGCTGATAAACTAGGTTTGAACTATGAGCCACATAGTAAAGGTGCGTTTTAGATAGATGGAACTCTAATAAAGACATTAGGATTTTTAAAAGTTTTGAAAGTGTTTTTACATGCCTACCCAAGTTTCCATATCATGCAAGATATTGTGGTGGTGGACCTTCTAGCACACTTTGTTAAATGCTTATCTAGGGACTTTACAACCAAGATAGGAGGATACCTTTATACTGATTGGTATTTTCTAGCTTTCAAGACAAGGTATGGAACCAAGATAACCATAAGGAATAAGCCATTAGAAAGGTTCCACATTGATCCATACTTGGAGATAATGACAAATCAAAACTGTCTAATCAGCAAGGAGGAAGAGGCAGTCCTAAATAGTGAAACATTTTCTCCTCTTGAAGGTATTTTTGACCTCTATCTTGACAAGTATAGCACTGAAACACATGGAATTGATCCTTATACTTTCATTAAGGAAACTAATTTGGAAGTTTACTGTATGCATGATAAAAATGTCCCAATTCCTTCACTCACCAATGAAGATCATGAGCTTGATGTCATGTGGGAAATGTTCTTTGATGGTTCAAGGAACAAAGTAGGTGCAAGAGATAGTGTCATGTTGGTTTCCCCATCAAATAATCATTATTAATATTCTTATGGGTTTCAATTTGGCTAAAATTTTAACGTTCTAGAATAAGAAGGCTTAGTTCATGGTCTCCAATGGGCAAAGAAGAGAGGAATCAAACTTTTAAAAGTCTATGGAGATAGTGAGCTAGTCATTCATCAAGTGAGAAGTCAAGATATAGCTAAGAAACCTTTTTTCAAGTCCTACAAGCATAGGGTATGGTATCTACTTGAGGATTTTGATGCCTTCAACATCCAACCCATACCAAGAGACTTGAACAAGCATGCTGATAGACTAACTACTATAGGAGCACATTTTGACTCAGTTGTTGATGTTAAATAAGAGACAAATCAATCTCATATCAAGAATATTTTTAGACATTCCATTATAGATAATTAAGTGTCATGTCAAGTTTTTTAAATTGATGATCACATTCCACACTTCTTGCAAAATGAGGCAGGCTTCTCTTCAAGAAATCAAAACAAGTTGCATGATTATTATTAAGACCATATTATACATTTGAAGACAAATAAGATACCTAAGGGGATAATTAACTTAGAGAGTGTATTCAATGAGGATGATTAAAATAAAAAACAAATAATGTACATGTCAATAAAATAAGAGAACTATGAGAGAGTTCTAATTTTCAAGGTCAAACTTTTGAAGATTGGCAAGGATTATTCTTAGCTAGAAAGGCAAGCTTTTATTACATTATGCAAAGAGTTTGATGATATCTTTTCCTGGGAATAAAATGACCTAAAAGGGTTTGAACAAAGTATAGCTCATCATACCATTGAGTTGGAGCATGGACATAAACCAATAAGGTAAAAACAAAGTCCTATCAATCCTAAGGTAGAAGAACACATGAAGAAAAAGCTGACCAAATTGATTGAGTCTAGGATAATATTTCCTATCAAGCACTCAACTTGGGCAGCCAACCTTGTGCTAGTTCAAATTAAGAATGAATAAATTAGACTTTGTGTGGATTTTCATGATCTAAACAAAGTGTCTCTCAAGGATCATTACCCACTCCCTTCCATGGAACAAATTCTGCAAGTTATTTCAAGTTCTCAATGTTTCTCACTTCTTGATGGTTATATAGGTTATAATCAAATATTGGTAAATGAAGGTGACCAATTCAAGACAACCTTTACCAGCAAGTGGGGGACCTTTTCCTACAATAAGATGCCATTTGGTTTATCCAATGCTGGAGCTACATTTTAAAGGGCAATGGACATGGCTTTCAAAGGTTTGATCAATAAGTTTTTACTTGTTTACCTAGATGTTATAATCATTTTTTCAAAAGATGTTTCTGATCATATGGGAAATCTAAGGAAAGTGTTTGATAACTGTAGAGAATATGACATATCCCTCAATCCAAAAAAGTGCATCTTTGTTGTCTATGAGGGTAAGCTTTTGGGTCATGTTGTTTTAAAACAAGGCTTATCTATTGACCTTGAAAGGATTGAAGCTATTCTAGGCTTGTCTTTGCCTGAACACAAGAAAGAGATGAAAAGTTTCTTGAGAAACATAAACTTTGTAAGGAGGTTTATTCCAAACTTTGTAACTGTGGTAAAGCCTATCACAACCATGCTAAAAAGGAATGAAGTTTTTACTTGGACAAAGGAAGGTAAAGGTATCTTTGAGGTAATAAAAAAAGTAATTGCATCCTCTCCCACTATCTTAAATCTGAATTTTGCTAAGGATTTAATTATTTATACTTTTACTAACCTTGACACATTCTCAACCATGCTTATGCAAAAGAATGATGAAGATGTTGAGCAACCAATAGCTTTTTTTGGCCAAGGCTTAGAAGACTACGAAGTGAGATATTATTTTATTGAGAAGCAAGATTTAACCATCATTAGAGGTTTGAAAAAGTTAAAGCATATGGTTTCCAATAATAGGATCCATTTCATGGTCTCCCATCCTAACACCAAGGAGTTTCTCCTAAGTAGGGATCTCAATGAGTAAGAGAGCTAGGTGGATAATGAAGGTGATGGAATATGACATTGACATCAAGGTAACCAACCTAATAAGAGGAAGAGGTTTATGTGAGCACTTAGCATCTTACTTTCAAGATCCAAAAGAGCAAGCCTTAGTAAAATAAGTTCAATACCAACCAGTTGATCAAATGCAAAATAAAAGTTAGACACAAGACATCATTGGTTTTGTTCAAAATGGTGAGTGTCCCAATGGATTGAACAAATATCAAATAAGGTATTTTAGGCTACAATATATTCCTTATTATCTTTGGGTTGACATTCTCTTTAAGAAGGATGTGAGATACATGTTGCTAAGATGCATTACCAATGAACAATTTGATATTCTACTAGAAAGGTTCCATAATGGTGTAGATGGTGGTCACTTCTCTCCTAGAACAACAAATACAAAAATAATGAGAGCTGGTTGCTATTGGTCTAGTATTTTTAAAGACTATTATCATTGGGCTAAGGTTTGTCCTCAATGTTATTTATTTGTTGGAAAACAAAATATTTCTGCCCTTCCATTGAATCTTATCCAAGTGGACCAGCCTTAAATTCATTAACATGATCAACCCTCCATCAAGTGTTGGACACAAATCAATATTGACTGATATAGACTACTTCACAAGATGGGTAGAGGCTATTGCTTTGAAGGAAGTGAATGAAAATGCCATCTTGGAGTTCTATGACAACATTATAAAAAGGTTTGGAGCTCCTCATGTCATCATCTCAAATAATGCACTTGCTTTCATAAGTGCTAAAACTTTTGATTTGATAAGAAAGAGTGGACTTCATTTGAGTACCTCATCCAACTACTACCCTCAAGGTAAAGGATTGGCTGAGTCTACCAACAAGAACCTCATCAAGATCATCAAGAGGATGTTAGAAACCAATCAAGGAGCATGGCATAGCAAGTTGAAGTAGCCTTATGGGCAGACAAAATCAATCCCAAAAAATTCAATTAGCAATTCTCCCTTTATACATGTCTATGGGAGAGAAGCTAGGATATCCATATCACAAGAGCTCCTTAGCTTGGAACTTAAACAACGGCTATAATTAATTGAAAACACTCCCATGGGGGTTAGATTAATATAATTAATATAGCTGCAAGAGGTAAGAGATGATGCACACAAAACTTTGGAACACCATTAAGTTCTTATGAAGAAATCCTTTGACAAAAGGGAAAGAGAAAGATTGTTTAAATAAAGTGACCTAGTCTTTAAATGGGATGAAGATCGAGCAAAACTAGGCAAACATACAAAGTTTTATTCCTTGTGGAGTGATCCTTACATCATCAACAAGTGCAAGCAAAGAAAATCCATTCAACTGTCAAAAATGGATGGAGAAGATCTGCCTATTCTAGTGAATGGAATCCACTTGAAGCCTTGCTTTTGACCCTTGCTGGCCATGTCTTGTATATACTTTGTTTTGGTGTGTTTTCCTTCCCTTTGTTTGGTGTAAGTCTCTACCTTGTGTGTGTAATCAACCCAACTAGTGTGTTTTTGAACCAAATCTTATTTAGTTATATTTGAAGTGCCTATATGCATGACTCCATGCCCAATGGAAAGATTTATGTGACTCATCTTTGACATAGCAGGCATGCCTTCCCTCAGAACCACTAAGAATGTTGACCAAATTTCATCTTAGTATAATTTATTCAACCATTTTCATGGAGAGCTGAACAATAGTTACAAGAACAAATTATTTTAGAGGTCCAAAATTGTAAGTCAAGGAGGGTAAAGGGTTTTGGCTCCATTGTAGGGTATGTCAGGTTCTCCATAGGTCAAGTCTTGGACACTCATAAACCTGAGTTACATTATCAAGACCAAGTTAGGTTCTCTGAATGACTCGAATTATAAAAGTTTCATGAGTAGAAGTAATCTTGGGTTTACAAACCTAAATTAATCCTTTCAATGCTTTATAGGTTTTCAAAGATACATGACTTCAAATTTTTAGAGGATCAAGTATTATGACTTTTATAAGAAAAATCAATTAGAAAACCCAAAATGGTCTTGATTCTTACCTCTCGAAAGTGGCCCTTTGAAACTTTTCTAAAGGGCCTTTCTTGCCTTGTTCCCACCCAAGTGTCCCTTTAGAATTTTTTGAAGGGCACTTTATTTTCACAAGTGTCCCTTCAGACTTTTCTAAAGGGAACTTTTATTTCTAATTGACCCTTCAAAATTTTTTGAAGGGCACTTTTATTTCAAGTGACCCTTCAAAAAAATTTTGAAGGGCATTTTTTGGCCCAATTGTCCCTTTGGACTTTTCTAAAGGGAACTTTTCTTCCAAGTGACCCTTCAAAAAAGTTTTGAAGGGCACTTTTTATCTTAAGTGTCCTGTTGAACTTTTTTGAAGGGTATTTTTATTCCAAGTGACCCTTTGGAAAAGTTTTCAAGGGCAATTTTTAGCCCAAGTGTGCTTTCAAACTTTTATGAAGGGTACTTTGTTGTCCAAGTGACCCTTCAAAAAAGTTTTGAAGGGCACTTTTCTTCTGATTTTTTTGAAGGGCACTTTGTCTTTGAAAATGCCCTTCAAAAAAGTTCTAAAGGGCCATTTCTTTTGGAAATTCCCTTCAATTTTTTTTGAAGGGATCTTGTACCTTTTCCAAGTGTCCTCATAAAACGTTTTTGAAGGACACTTTCCCAAGTGTCCTTTAGGAAAAGTTCCTAAAGGAACTAGCCATTGGCTTTCGAGCAAAATCCCTAAAAGAATTATTTCAGACAATTTTTTTGAAGGAATTACTTTGGGAAAATTACCTGAAATATAAACCCAACCCGATGGATCCCCATGACATGCCATAGGACATCAAGTTTAATACAACCAATTATCTGTTGGGATTCAAAGACATGATGCAGGATGCCAAATTTAGGGTAGCCAACTATCCATTGAGATTAAATATGACGCACTATATGATGTCAAATTCATGCCTAAAGTCTTCAAGCAAGGAGTAAAGCATTCAAAGAACTTGATAGGGTCTTAAGCAAATATAGTGCAAATTGGGTTTCCCAAAGAGCTTTACTTATGACTTTTACAAGTTAAAGTAGTTGAAAAGCCCAAAAAAGAAGAGACAATGCTTTGTGGGTTTTCAAAAGAGATTTGTTTATGACTTTTACAAGTAGAATCAATCAAAGAACTTGAAAAAGCAAGTAAAAGTAAAGTCACTTTGAAAACCTGAATGGGTCTGCAATGCAAAATGCGAGAGCTCTCAAGGAAGAATCTAAGGTTTACAGTAGTGATTAGAGCCATTTTTTATGGAGGGTCATCTCACCATTGATTTTTCAGTGATCCTGGCATTTCAAGAGGGTGAATCAAAGAGAAGGACAAACTCTAACTAACTGAGAGAACAACTAGAATCAGTTTCACAATGATGGTGAATGTAAACTATTTTGGAGGCTTCTATTTTGGTACCCAATAGCTCTTTCTACTCTCCCTCTTTTTATATAAATAGGACCCTTGGGATCTTATTTTATTATCCACAGATAGTACAATGAAGCCCTACTAGAATGTTTTGAAAGAGACACATAATGACAACAAGTGATGTTTTATCCTTATGTTCTCTATCCTTCATGTGTTTGAGCAAAGAGTTGATCCAATAGGTCATGTTGAGTGCATTCTAGTTGTATGAGATTTTGCACATGTATAACCTTTTTTTCTAGACTATACAGGTTGTCTTTTCTAGTTATTTACCTTATGTGATCTCATTCATTTTGTCTCTACATTGAAATAATTATGTTGGAATCTTATAGAGCTTGAGTTATAGACTATATTTTGCTGTATTATGCATAAGTATAGGGCATACATGTGGATACTAATTCTTGGTGTATCACCATCTTAGACTAGGCTTTTCATTTATGAAAACTTTTGACTCGTTTCACTCATATAAACTGGTTCAATAGTTTTATTTCACAAAAATATAATATAGGGAGCTATCCCTTTTAACCTAGAGGTTGATTTTCACTTATAGGCACACCCACAGGCTTGGAAATGTCCCACCATTGCCCAAATCTGGAGGAAGACTAAATAACCCTCTTCTAGGGTGAGATATTTAGAGACAATAGTCTCACAATAGAGTCAAGTTCCATTGGGGTATAGTAGGCTAGTATATTAGAAAAGGAGAATAAAATATCATTTAGTGATACCTACTTTATCATGTAAGTACCCAATCTTCATAGTAGATCGATGAATCTATAAGGGTTCCTGAGGAATGGGGAACACATTATGGGAAGGTAGGTCTATTTTAATTTTATTATTCAAAATATACCTTGATGAGTTGATCTTAGTAGCACACTTATTTGGCTACACAACTTTATGTCTATAGCAAATAAGTTTCCTTTGTACATTGATGGTCACTAGTCACTTAATATCTTCTCATGTCCTTAGTATGCCTCATGTCTCATAAGGTCTTTTCATAAGATGTCTAGTTTATGATTTTCATAAGGTCTTTTCATAAGGTCTTTTCATAAGGTTTTTTCACTCCCGACAATCTTCATATTTCCTTTCAAGAAATATTACTCTGTTCATTGATCACTGCCCTAGGGATTCTATTTGTTAGTTACATTTTAAGACTATGGATACGACCTAGACTTCCTCACAAATTACCAAAATTTCACATTCTTATTACCAACATCCATTTTTTGCCATATTTTCACATTCATTCCACCTCATTGGTGTTCCCTTTGTGAGTTTCAGTGTAAGACCATAGATAGAACTTGGCTTTCCTCACAAAATTTTCCAATAATCCAAGTCATAATAAAATTACATGCGTCAAATATGAGATAAGATTTGATTGAGTATAAAGTTACACATCATTGATATTCTTCCCATCTTGATTTAGTATGTTTTATGCTTATTTCATTACTCTATCTTTTATATTCATGTTTTTTGATTGCATGTAATAATCCAACTATTTCTTTAATTTTTTCATACTTCTTAGTTTGAATTAGTGTGAAAAATTTAAGACCATTTTTTTCAATCTTGTTTCTATTTTATACTTTTCAACATGATTTATTATGATTTATTGACTTAATTTATTTGTTTTCATACCATTTATTTTTTCATAGTGCTCTTCATTTTATTACATTATTTTCGTACTTCCCAATGTGACTTGGTGTGATTTTACTGGTTTTAATTTGGTGCCAATTATTTTTCATGGTTTTAAAAAAAACTTTTTTCCCTCTTGTTTACCACCCTTTGGTTTCTTATACTTATTTATTGTCTTACTATTACACATTTTCCAACATGAAATCATGTGTAGTACATTTGTTTTTGATTGATTATACTTAGCCAAGTCCTTTTCACCTATTTCTTTTTAACCATGCATGTGTCCTACATAATGCTAGAAAAGTAACCAAAACACATATTTCCTATATCATATACAACAAAATCTACATACATGCGCTAGAAATAAATATATCCATCCATCCATAACCACTACCATAATATAAATACATAATATCAACATCCAACTGTCAAAATGATATATATATATATATATATATATATATATATATATATATATATATATATATATATATATATATATAATGTGTTTTTAATACAAAGTAAAATAATATACATTGCTCTAGCTCTAAGGTTGGGTTTTATCCTATCTATCTCATAGACTTTCCATGCTTCCCATAGATTCCTTAAATAGTATCCTCTGAATAGTACATTGTGAAGAGGCTATCCAAGATCTCAAACCTATCACCTATCCTTGTAGGTTGGCCACCTAGGATTGTACCTATACCAAGTGATTCATAGTAGTCATATGTATGGATCTCTCCTAAGCTAAGGCCCACCATGATTATGCCTCTCTTGCTCTGACCCTTGTTATTTGTTTTCACTCATCCATGCACACCCGTACTCACCTCTTACTCTCTCTTGCTAGTCTGAACCAACTCAATTGAGTTGGGGAAGATAGTATCATGGGATCATCTAGTGTAGTAGGGTCGTATGGCATCAGTGCCTCATCCAAGATCTCATGGAGTAATCCCCTCACCAGGGATCCCTATATAGTCTCTATCTTCACATGATATACAAAATTCAAACTAGATAGATATTAGATCATAAATATATCTCATAATCTATTTATCTCTAATTTATCTAAAAAAACTTAAGAAAATTTTCCAACATTTATTACCTCTTTGAATGTCACCTATCGCCATCTCCCCATCTACACGACTACTGAGTATGGTCTCTCCATCATCTCATCTTTCGAGTACCTCATCTATAGGATTCTTCCCAACCAATGCAAACCCTAGGGTCACCACCCATACCTGTTTCAAGCCTTGCCTGAGTGGTGCCTCTATAGACCATCTCTATTCTGGGTTGCATGATGGGTCATCTAGGATGACCACCCTCTCTGATCTCTCTCACTACTAGAATATCTATTGATGGTGTGATCAAGGTGGTCACTGCTTATCCTACTAAGATTTCGATTGTGGTACCTATGAGACTCCTACATCCACATCCATCTCCTCTCTATCTAATGGTTATCATACTAAACCTATCCATGGTCTCTCATGCCACGGTCTGATCTCTGGTCTAACAACTAGTGGCCCTACTCCTCCTCTCCCCCTTAGATATATCACATGTCTAGCCCAAAATATGGGCATCAATATCAAAGCTATTGGGTGAGTTAATCCCAATTATCCTAGTATGTGTACCATTAGATGTGATTCTATCCACTAGGTGTAGTGGCTTATAATCTATGTTCATGTTAATGCTAGTACCACTGTCCTTCAACTCAACCATACTATCACGATGTGCCCATATGAATGACACATGATTTTGCTCATGTGACTATCTATGGCACTAGCAGATGGAGTACGACCTACACCACTTGATCTTGTCACCATATCTACACTCGAGGTAACTAATGATCAACCACATGGGGAAACCTAACTGGTTAATACATCAATAACCTCTCGTATATCCAATAACTTAATAAAATCACCAACCCAATGGTCTTCTACCGTCTAGACAACATCCCATGCATATCATGCATGAGCTAGACCTAGATGACATAACTTAGATCAATTAGTGTCCCTTACTCTTAAATGAACTAGCATAAGGTTATCACATATAATGGTACCTTACCATCTAAATTATGACATAACACCTATGATATCATAAGTATTATCAATGCCTTCTAGATATCTAGAATCTAAGTTGTATACACATCAAATAGGCTCGTTCTTAACCCATGATATATTCTATCTAAGCCCATCACCCATAAGTCTAAGGCTCATCTCTCCTCTTGTCTATCTGGTACCCCCATGATCACTGGAATACATCCTCTTGGGAGTCCAAGAATAACATGGGCATCCTCTAGGGTGATACCCACCTTGATGGTATCCCCATCCACCACCCATCTGAAAGTATTAGTCAATTGTTCCCAAGGTCCCAAGAACATGACTAAAAGATCTATGCTCAATGGTACTCAACACATCTCCATAATATCTCTTAGACCTAGTGTGCCTAACCTTGCTCAATCATCCACTATCAATCAATCTAAAAGGTTTAGGATCCATGTTGTGTCCACTAAATGCCAAAATCTTAGCTACGCCTATAACCATCAAATAACAAAAGATGTATTAGACCTCCATATCACTTATATTCAAATACATTATTTTTAAATTTAAACAAAAAAACCTAATTTGCCTTAATTTATCCATTTTTGACCAATTTAACCTATTTTTAGCCTACTTGGCCATTTTAGTAGTCAGTCAAGCATTTTGGGCCTTTCTAGTACCATTTCAGCCTATTTTATACATTTTTTTACTATTATGACCTCTTAGTCAAACATTAAATTAACCAAATAGTCCTTAGTTGATCATCTTGACTTAATAAACTAAGTCAACCCTTTCATTTTTACCCCCTTAGTACTAAGTTAGTAGAGTGGAGTAACCTACTAAGTCGATAGTGAATTACTAAGTCAGTAGTTTACCAAAAATAACTAAGTCGACACACACCTACTAAGTCGATAGTGTGAAATAAAAAAAATTAGTCTGTTAGGTTGACTAGGTTGACCTAGTTGGTTTAGACTATTGACTCCTTTCCCTAATTATAATAAATGACTTCGATAGTTATTACTCTGATTCCTTTTAACCCATTTCCCCTTTTGGCCTCTTGTAACCTTAACAACTATATAGGATTCATTTTAGTTTTTAGAATTGACCTAATTTACAAATTTATATAAAACATTTAATTTTCAATAAGATATTCAAAAATAATTTTGAAATTATCAGTTGCCTACATGTGCTACACCTGCTACGACCGTTGGGTGTCCCTCTCATCACATCTGTCATCTCCTCACCATCTTAGCTCTTTTTTATTTTGTTTGGTCCCTCTAAGATCTATGTTTCTCTCAAAACAAGTCAAACAATAAGAAATGACTTTCTTTTCACCTTATTTAAACTTACTATTCATATTTCATTACCTTTCAAATATTTACCATCAAATTCCTTATTTTACTCACAACTTTGTTTTTACTCACGCATTTTTCAAACCATAAAAAGTTTTGGAATCATGACATTGTAGAGAATATTTTCCACTACAGTATACCTATATTCTAATTTTTTTGACATTTTTCTCTTTTTTACACTAATTTCTATAGGTTCACCTAATGTTCTTCACATTGGATGCCTTCACTTCTCTCATAGTTTTCTTATTTATCTAAAGAACTAAGGTAAGTAAAGGTATGTGTTTTTCAATTATGTCCTTTCATTTATCTTATTTGATCCTAACTACATTTTAATTAGCATAAGTGTTATGTGTTATCATGTTCTATTCCTGAAGCACCAACCTATGTTGCGCTCATGTGACATGTGATGAGATTCGAATGGAGAAAATGTATACACAATATTTTCAAACTTTTATCACTTATTGACGCTCTTTATCTAACAAGAATCTATTGAGTATCAATCTCTCTGAGTGCATGTCTTGAGGGGTATACCAGGAAATGGTGAGAAGACCATTGGTACTTTATAAGATTGTTGTCCCTTTTTTCCACTTGTTATCTACACACTTGTCTCATAAAAACCATATCCCTAAGATTGTTCTTATCTATTATACACTCCTCAGTAATTTCTCACCTTTTTCCCTCCTTTTCCTAGCCTTAATCCCCTTTCAAATATTTACTATATTAGGTTCACCCTATACTATTTTGGGTAAAATTCATTTAGGGTCTAGGTTAGTGCTTGGTCAACCTAGCCCATGACCTAGTGAATTTTTATCCATAACTGTACTAGGTCGATTGAGTCAACCCTATCAGTCGAAACTTTCAGAAGGACTTAGGGTTAAATTTGCCAATATATATAAGATGATTTCACCATTATTTAGAAAAGAGAAGAAGTAAGAGCTATTGTGCATCTGCTTATCCATCATTCTACTTGAGGAACAAGCTTAGCATTTCATACTTTCTATAGAGATACATATCTTGTCTTGTGAGAAGTCTTTTGGATGCACTGATAGGTTATGTATCCTAGAGCTGATTTATCCTTGTCATCCTTACACACAACAAAAACCTCTTACTAATCACCTTGGCCAAGGGAGAGATTGAGGCTCAATGGGTTCATCTTCAAAGGTAAGTATTCCTAAATTTTTTCCTCCTTTGTAAGAGTAGATAGATATGCATTTTAATTATCTTCTATGCATTAGGATTTTGTATACATTAACGTGACTATATGTCTCTTATGCATGTTTAATTTTATTATTTCTTACCTCTAGTTTGTGCCATAAGATTTGGTGAGTAGAAGATTAGAATTTAATTTACTCGTTACTAGTTTATTGGATATGAAAACATAAGGCTTAATTAGGGTTATTGCATTATTGTGTTTGATTGGAGGTTTTAGAACTTTCCCTAGTGTGGTTTATTATGATAAAAGATCCCCTAATTGGGTCAAACAGATCCCCATATTAATCATGTTCCCAATTATCTAATATATCCTCAACCAAAAGTGTAAGTATGATTTATCTTCTTCAAGTTAAGATTGATTTATAGATATGAAGCATTTTCGATTGCATACACTACTTACTTTCTTAAAAATCTAATATAAAATCCAATGCTATACTCAATTCCATGATACAATACAATTCTCATTTTCCTAATATCTTCAAAATTTTTAATGCTTCATATGTAATTCAATGCTACATTCTATTCTAGGATTCAATAAAATTCAAATATTCAAATTCTACTATATGATCGTGTCTTTCACATATGCTATGACTTTTATTTTCAGATTAGTGATTTTCAGGTAGTGTCCCTTATCTCAAAATTGGTGAATCACAATGGGATTATCTTTAGAATTCAAGTCCTCAGGAGCCATAAATTTAAGATTTATTATAGAAATAAATATTTAAATTATCAATATCGTTTAGAGTTTTCAAATTATGGAGGCATATGAGTTGCGTAGGCACCCATTCTTATAGTTATGTGAGCCAAGATTCACATATACTTGTTGCATATATGTGGAATGTTATACAAAATAATTATAGTTACAGTTACAATTATAGTCACAATTTTAAAAAAATTATAAGTTCAATTTACACTCTATGCTAATACATTATGATACAAGTGGCATGATGTTCATTCATGTTCATGTTAATACATTATAATGTTCAAATATCTCATTTTTGAACTTTCAGAGTTTCAAGAAGTTATAAATTGAATCTAGATCCATCTATAATGGTGAGATTCATTTCATTTTGTATCTGGGCCATGTTGGAGTATATTGACACTCAACTTATATGGTTGCACTTTTACCATTGTAGTGATCGACATTTTATAGTTCCATCCCTTCAATTACTTTATAAATTACCCTATATATTTATATGATAATTGGAGCATACAATCATTAGAACTCAAGGGTTTTCACTGTTTTTCAAAATTGAGACTTGATCACTCGTAATTCACTAAAGGCTTAACATTTATCCAAATGGTTTAACAAGGGGGAAGACACATTTCTCCATTCACAAGTTATAGGGCATTTAGATTGGATACTTTCATGTGTATTTTTTCATTGATTTATTTTCAAATTTCAAATATTCAAATTTCAAGATTTTAAAAATTTAAATAAGAATAGTAATTACTTTCAGTGGCATTGTTGCAGGATTTTACATTGAGACACCTTGCACAATCAAGCTTTACATCAAAATATAAAGTGTATACATTGTTAGGTTCACATCTCCTTTATTCTAATAATTTTACTTCATGCATCACTATAATAAAGGTGGGGGTGACAAAATATAGAAACTTAAATTTAAGCAATAATTGTTTGATAATGTTTATTAGTGACATCCTTACCTTACTTGATCTATATGTGATTTAGTTAATTTGAAATATCTACGAGAGCCTTCAATTTATTAAAAATACTAATAACTCCATTCAACCAACCCTATTTCATCATTTTCATCATCATTTAGCTTACATATTCTTATCAAAAATATCCCAATGGTTTCTAACTTTCTGGGATAGTACCACATTAGGTCAGATAAGGATGCATTGTAGCCTTGTCCCGCACACTTGAATGGTCTTTTTTCAAATTCACAACATTTCACAAAGACTCTCTCGTGATTCTCACAAGGACACTAATAAAAATATTCCAAAATCATTCACATAAAAGCACATAAAGATACTCATTTAAAACCACTTAGCAGCCTGAATTCAAACTAATGCACTTTGAGCAAAAGAATTCAATTATTTTCAATTCAAGCTCTACTACATTCTAATAGTCACAAGTGAAGTCCAAAGCTATTTTATTATAGGTAAAGGGCATATATTATTAAGCATTCAAGTCAATTTACAAGTTGTATCGATTTAGAAAATATCAAGATTCACACACACACTCTTACAAGGAGGACTATATTTTAGGTATGTCTCAAATTATACAAGGTTTTCTTAGGATAATTAACTATTCTACTAGCCCTATTCCCATATTTTACATTTGATATATCTATCTATTTTTTGTGAAGAACTAAGGCCTTACATGTCTAGGTCTTCCATGTATTGAATCAATTGTTACACAAGCAAACCCTTGCATATAGGCACAAGCGATCACAAAAAAAATTAGTCGTACAATCAACCAGGATGCAATTGTAGTATATAGATAGGGATGTAGTTTGCTCTTACCATCCTAATGTAGCCCTGTTCAAATACGTCGCATAATTATATTTTCAGTTATGATACAATTGATAAATCTTTCTAATCAATTTTTCATCACATACCCACTTACACAATCAACATAAATTAAATCAAACTAAATTTATAAATTTTATAATTTATTACTATCAAGATCTTATTTTAATTTATATAAATTTAATTATTTCACATTTAAATTATATATATTATATAATTTGAATCAATTTCAATACTTTAATCTATTCACTTTTTTTTTTTTTTCAATTCAAAATAAAATAAACACAATCTAACAATTCATTATCCTTTAAAAAAATAAGATTAATGATATAGTATAAACAAGGTTATGACCCATATGTTCGGGACGTTGCCAATATGGGGGTTCATGTCCCGACGTTACATTGGTATTATTAACAACGAAGTCCCAATAAAATTATGTTTGATGCTAATTAATTATTTTTTAATTTAGCTTCGAATGCCCAACATACTACCAACTTTGACCCAGGTGTATTTATTTCGTTTATAAAACGATTTTTTTTATAGCTCTATACTTGTATAGATATACTTGTATAGAGATATGGCGAAAGTTAGAGGTTGGGTAGATTTTTTTTTGAACCCAGGGAAAATTTGTTTAGGTGTTTGACAGAGTTGAATACACATTTTTAATAGAGTTTGAGAGTGATTATTCTAAAATATAAGTGATGAAAAAATAATCCTAGTTTTGCATAATATGATATGGTTTTAGGAGGCTATTGATTTGAGATAAATGTGTTCAATTCTATAAGAGTATGATGATTTTATTTGAAAGACCAGAACATAAGATTAAATAAAACAAAAGATTTTTAAAAAAGATTTAAAAAGAAAAGTTGATAAATTATATTATATAATGAGTTTTTACTTGTTGATGATTTGAATATAATAGAGTTAAAAATATTATAATATCTACCAGTATTTTATTATGATGATTTTTTTAAAAGATTGAAACATAGAATTTTCATTTAAAATTGTTTTCATAAAAACTTGAGTCTCAGAAAATAGAAAATGTAAAAATAAAGATTTAGTGACATAGTTAGGAAGAAAAAAAATAAAAATAAAAATAAATTATATATATATATATATATATATATATATATATATATATAATGAAAGTATGAGGTGTGTGAAAGGTCGGTGATATAAAATAAGAAGAAAAAAGGATATCTAAAAAGAAAGGAAACATTTTGAAGAGTGATGAAAATGTTAAGTATGTGAAAGATAAGCGCATTTTACTTTATGTATGCTTCAATTCTATTTGAATTTTGATAATGAATAAAACAATATTTTTAGATGATATGAAAAAATATAATTCTATATTGTAAAACATTATTTTGTAGTTGATATGAAGAGAAACATATTTCTACGTTTTATTTTATTTTTACATATACATATTAGAGGTGAGAGGTAGAGGAAGTCTCGGTGAAATGATGATAACTTGACAAGGAAAATTTAATTTTCATATTGTATAAACATATTAATTAATTACTAATTTTAATAATAAGTATAGTTCCTTTCAATTGCTTTCAAATTATCTTGAATTGTGGAATAGTTTCATCATTCAAATATTTCCTAAAATTAATTCTAGAATTGTGTCAAATTTAGTTCCTAATGAAACAATACCTACAATCAAAATAAATCCAACTCTACTTGAAATATTTGTTACTATATATATATATATATCTTACACATACACCACTATATATTATTTTACGATCATCAAACATTAAAATTAGGAAAATTCAATATAAAAAATCATGAATTAGATTCACGTATCAACATAAATTTAGAATATCTCACTATTCTTCAATTTAAATCCTAACGCAGATAATTTTCAATAGATGGATTACATTATCACATAAAACACCTAATTTCATATGTATTTATACATTTCATATATATTTATATTAAGATATTCACAAATAAATTTAATAAAAAAATTAATTTTGATTATTTTTTAATAAAATTATAATCTTATTATCTTATCTCTATTTTATTTTGTGTGTGTGTGTGTGCGCGCGCGCGTGCATTAACACATATCTTTGTTTGGGATGTTAGTATATGGTGATTTTTAATAAATGCAAAAATCTTATCAAAGTTTCATGAGTTTGATATTTTATGTTTTCAATCATCAAAATTTTGAAACTTTAAAGAACATAGATAAGTATATGGTGATTTTTAATAAATGCAAAAATCTTATCAAAGTTTCATGAGTTTGATATTTTATGTTTTCAATCATCAAAATTTTGAAACTTTAAAGAGCATAGATATATATATCTATGCTCTTTAAAGTTTCAAAATTTTGATGATTGAAAACATAAAATATCAAACTCATGAAACTTTGATAAGATTTTTGCATTTATTAAAAATCACCATATACTAACATCCCAAACAAAGATGTGTGTTGATGCATTTAATATTTTTAATTTACATGGGAATAATTCTTCTTTATACCTTAAAACCCATGCAGCCCCTAAAAGCCTTTCATAAATGATGAAAAATGTGTTTGGTTCTTTTGAACACACTCTTTGAAAAATAAAAAAGGCTCCCTTACCTGCAACTAAGTGTGTTCTCCTTTAGTGGCTCCTCTATGTGAATTGGAGCCATTTTTGAGAACCTTGCATCACGAGAGTCAATGCAAAGAAAAGACATACATTTTTGTTCCTTTTGCCAGTCAACTTAGACTAGGCACTCATAGTGTTGGACTTTTGTGCTGTTCCTAAACGAATTAAGATCGATTTTTAGGTTTTACCAATGACCACTGTAAAAGGAATTATGGATTTGGGGTTTCACCAAATGATTCTGCGATTGAAGTCCCTAGTGTTGTGTAGATGATCGAAAGAGAAGATAGGCGCGTGAATTATAACGATCAGTACAACTTCCTAAGGAAGCCACACCTCCAAGACGAGTTGCACCACCTGTCGTAGCTTAAAGCACATGAACTGCATTTGATAAACATGTTTTGAAGAAGTCAATGGAAATGATGTTTCTCCAGAACTGAACCAGACTAAAAATATTTTGAAAGAAAGAGCTAATTGTTGATTTAGGAGTATCGATTCATAGATCCAAAGACTTCTTTTGTAAGATTTGTGAAAATTCCTTTAACGGATGTGTTGAAAAAATTAGGATCTGTCGTGTTATTGTTTGTATCGTAAAAAATATTCATATGGATATCCATTTTTCTGACCGAAGCTATAATTCTAAAATTTCCGAACTGAAATCTACCTCCTATTGCATTTCTGAAAGAAATTTATAATAGAATTCTGCATTTAAATTATACTAAGAAAATAATAAAACAAAATTTTAGTATTTAACCCCCTCCAAAATAAAATTAATCAATCATTCATTCATGAAAAATAAAGTATATAATTTTTTAGAAAAATAAAAGATACACTTATTCCCCTTTCATATAAAATCTTTCTAGAAAAAAGTTACAATATATAAAACTAAAACTAAACTGTGAAAAAAAGAAAGATACACTTATTTCTATTTCATACATAATCTTTCTAAAAGAAAGTTACAATATATAAAACTAAACTAAACGATGAAATAAAAATTAAAAACATGCAATTTATTCTTAAAATAATTGCACAGCTGTTCAGGGTGGATATTAACTAGAGTTTTTAAAAATTTAAAAATTATTTATTTAATCTTAATTTAATTAATATCTAATAATTGAATTAAATACTAACATAAAATATTAATATGATATGTATTGATCATCACATAGTTTTATAACATGTTCTTTTGCATACTTAGTTTTCATGATTGTTCATTTTTTTTTTAAATGATCAAGGAGATAATTTTTATTTATATTTTTAGTATTGTAAAAAATTTGTTTATAAAGATTTTGATGAAAGTATTAATAATTTATAGATTTTTTTTAAAAAATTATAATTTCACTTGTTTGTTTTATACTAAATCTCTGATAAATTAATGACTAATTTTTATATATTTTATTTTAATATAAAACATAATTGAAATAAATATTATAGATTTATGATACCAATTTAAAAAATATATATTAGAAGTTTACAATTACATTATAGTGAGAAAATAATAAAATAATTTTTTGATGATTTAAAAATAACAATTTATTTATTTATTTTAAAATTAAAACATACACTTCTTTCACACAATTGTTATTGTGCTTTTGCCTTTTTAAAAGAATTAGAATATATAAAATAAAACTAAAAAATTAAGTAGAGATTAAAAAAAACATGTAATTTATTCTAAAAATATTTGCATATTATTATATAAGGTGGCCATTAATTAGACTTGATAGAAATATCATAATTATTTATTTACTTCTAATTAAATAATAAATAGAAACTAAATTACATACTATTAGATAATATTGAAATAGACTACATGACATATGTTGATCATCACACATAGTTACATGATGTATTGTTTTTTGAACTTATTTTAACCGATCATTAATTCCTCTATTTTTTATAGTGATGACACAAAATAGATAGTGGTACAATATTAAAAAATAAATTAAAATTTTAAGGATGAAGGCATTATCATGATAGTACAAGTAAAAAAAACAACTTAATATGGATGTATCAATGTCTATTTCCAACAAGACTAAACATAGGAAGAGATTGCATAAAGTTTATATGTGTTCATGAAAGGATGAATTAAGTATTTGAGTTTTCATTGAAGGTTATTATTGGTAAGAGGTTCAAGTTGATAAAAAGGAATGAGGCAACACATGCAAAATTCCATTTCTTTAATAGTTGGGATATAAAAAAGATGAATTATAACACATTATATTTTGTGATGGATCTATAAATCATGTTATATTATTAATTGATTGTGGAATATTATGTATACATTGATATTTGTAATACATTACATAAATAAAAAATATATAAATAATAAACTAAAGGTGTTTTGTAATGTAGGTGATATACATGTTTTTTTACATTTGGTGTTTCTACTTTCCTTTGGGAGATGGTTTATCTTACAAACTAAAATTTATTAAAGAATGTAAAGTCATTCTTTGTTTTTTATTTCTCCAATGCTGTTATTGATATAATGGAATTTGTGCTTTTAGATGTAAATGTATCTTTATGTGAAATTGAAATATAGATTTGTGGGACTTCGTAAATTAATAATAAAAAGTATTTTAAAAATTAGGGGGATGAATCTTCCTACAAGTAAAACAAAACATGAAACATGCTCTCTAGCGAAACTTTTAATTATTGCTTTGTAGATCACATTCAAAATTATTCCTCTACTATAAACCCGCCCCACCCCCTCCCTCCCTCCACACACACTATACATATATCTGAAAAATGGAAGCAGGGAGCGTGGGAGTTTCATAGAAATTAGGATGTTTGGGAAATTTATAGATGATCAAACATTACTTCAGAATCGAATCAAAGGCACTTTAAAATACCCTCTCCTAGGATCACTTTATATATGCTTTTATCGAAGGGAAAATATGCTCTTTTTATGAGTTTAAAAAAACTAATAAAGGCTACTAATAGAATTGGTGGGTATCAACTCTAGACCAAGTCATCAGATCTCAATCCCATAACATTTCGCATCTCACCATAACAGATGGAACAACACACTCAAAATAATCAAATCCTCATATGGACAGATCACCCTCTCCTTTGAATTTCCTAAGAACACAACAAATGGGTAAAAGGATCATAAAAGGAAAACAAAAATGTGTAAAGTTCGACACAAGCTCTTTATAGGTGGTCATCGATCCACATCTCTTTCAAGATAAGGTTATCTTTAACATTGAACAACCGCTGATTGGACGCTTTCTCGGACACATGTTTAAGGAGCCAGATCTACATCGATGGATTCAAAATACATGGACCCATATTCTGGGCTACTCCCCAACAACAAAAATAGGAGCCATGGGTTATTTAACCTTCATATTCAACTTCGTGAAGGACCGACAGAAGATAGAACATGGAGAACCCTGGCTTTTGGGTAATGTTGCCTTAACTAATCTCATATGGAACATAGGGTCTGACCCCAACTGTGAATGTTTAAGCACCCTAACACTATCGGTCAAACTACTTAGACTGCTCGTTGAATTATGGGACTGCCAGATCTTCAAGGTCTTTGTGGATTCACTTGGGAAAATTTTCAAACTAGATGCAGACACTGTCCATCACAAAAATATTGTTGTTGGTATCATATGTGTGGAAATGGATATCACACATGGATTACCCGAGGTTATCAAGATCGATGTTGGTGGACATATCCTAAAACAAACTTTTGATTATGAGAATGTCCCCTTCAGATGTACTCTTTGTAGATCACATGGACACCTCAAAGCTTCCCATTTGTCAAGAAAAAGGATTAATCCTATCAGATCTCAGAATAAATGGAAAACCTATGTGCAAGATGTAGGAATTACTAAAGATATTGTTCGTGTTGTTCAAGTAATCTATCACTCAAGGAATGCAATGATGAAAGGTTGTAAAGATATAGACCAACCGTTAGAAGTAGGTGATGGCTATACTACCGTGGAGAGCCCTGATATATCCATTGATCATCACAAGAATATGCACTTTGAAATGAAATAAATAGAAGCTCTAACACTATACTGAGAGCTGTTAGAAATAATATAGATTAAAATATAATAATCAACTGCTCAAAAAAGTAATATATCTACTCAGAAATATAAAGACTCGAAAAAAAGTCTTGATTTTATTCCATATATGAAACACTATTCTAAAATCTTTATATATAAAAACAGAGTGCTGAACTAAATTAATTTAACAAATAGTTTCAAAAGCATGCTACCTATAATTAACTCTAAACAGAAAATCTCATACTTTTAAATACATGGAATAAACCGCAGCTATTAATAAATAATTAAAATAAGCTAAACTCGAACAACATCTTCACACTCTTCCACCCTCCTTCACCCTCCGGCATCCACTCAAATCTCAAGCATTTAGAATGCATGGAGTAAACAGCAGCTATTAATAAATAATTAAAATAAGCTAAACTCGAACATCTTCTTCACACTCTTCCACCGTCCTTCCCCCTCCGGCATCCACTCAATTATTTTCATGAGATAATGCTCCAACTAAACCCCTTCTACTACAAGTACCTACTAAAAACCTAGATGATATGCACGCTCTTGGCTCTATTTTCCGCACCCAGTCTATCCCACTAGTAGGAATTATACATCCTACTATATCCAATGAAGAGGTGGCATATTTAGAAGGCACAAATTCCCTGGATTATGTGGGGGATTGCAAATACATTTAAGACCTCGACAACAATGGGCATTATTGCCTTATAGTTGAGACAATCCATCATAAGAAGCCAGGGAGTGGTTAAACACTTCACATGTTATCACTCTATCACCTAAGCTGTCAGAGATGGATATGCATGCAGGGAAATCGTGCTCCTCTCCTATGCCATCCCAGGAAAGAAAATATATGACTAGGTCTCATACTATAGAGACACGCCTTCGATCTAGCGATCTCCAACACTCATGTGGACTGGAAGTCACTTTTTATCACTCTTAGAAGGCAAACAGAGGTAAAAAAACACATCTATCTCATGCACAATAGGAAGCAGAACGTGAAGACCTTACTGGAAAATAGCTCAGTATTTCCAGGGTGCTTAGCAGAGTATCCCCTAAGAGGTTACCCATACGATCATTTCATCTCACAACATACGATGTGTTGGGATGTCCTTGAAACAATGATCCCTAAAAAGGTTAGTTTTCAGACACAAGCCAAGTATCGTTTTACTACAAGAAGCTATGTGCTTAGATTTGGACACAAAAAACACCATCAAAAATGCCTTCCTGGTTGGACTTTCTTGACGGTCAGCTTTACTGGTAATTTGGGAGGTCTAGCTATCGGATAGAATGAAACCATGAATCTCAGAACCATCTTAACAAATCCACAGTATTTACTTGGGACTTTCTTCTCTAAGAAACTAAACATGGATGTAGAGATTTTAAATGTGTACGCACCCTCCCGTGACCGGAAAATATTTTGGACGGATCTTGAACATACTGATATAATGGATATGCCATTTCTCATTCTTGGAGTGGATCTCAACCTTACTACACACCTTTCTGAAGTCTGGGGCGATCTTGCTCGATCAGACACGATGGCTAACTTTTTCTAGAATATATGGAATGACACAGCCTAGTAGATGTTTCCATTATGCTTGAGCCAACTTGGTCAAAACACATATATAGACCACATGGTATCTCGAAGAGGTTACTGTTTATGGATCAAATAAACTCTTATCCTTAGGAACAATGCTTACAAAGCCGCTACTTTGCAACAACACACTTCTGATCATTTTCCCATTCAATTGGAATTGGCTATTGGAACCGACAAACCACCTTCACCTTTCAAATTCAACCCACTATCCGACATATGAGGATTTCAAAAATCTGATCAATGAGTCTTGGACTTTCTATTCAGCTGAAGAGGGAGAACATACTATGGTTTGTTTACAAAGGAATCTCATCAAGGTAAAGGTGGTTGTTAAGGAATGGGCCAAAAACATTTATTGTGAGTGATATAAAGATCATCGAAGTGGAAGATAAAATCAAATCACATCTGGACACTCTCCATATCAATGCCTTTAGTGCTGATACTTTTCAAGATCTTGATGATTTTGGAAAAATAAAAGGCCAGAGTTCTTGCTTGGCAATAACCAAAGTGGTGTATGAATAGCCAAGTTAACTGGATATCTGAAGGGGATGAGAACACAAAAACAAATCACCGTAATGCTATGTCTAGGCAGGCTAAAATCACTATCTAGACCATTAGAGATCAAAATGGGGTGGAATGTTGATATTTTACTTCTATTTTTAAGGATTTTGTTTCTCATTACAAATCCACTTTATTGGAGCTTCCTCGGGAAAACATTAGGGGCATCATGGTGGTGGCCATCTTCTTTGACGGTTGGGTTAGTGAGCAACAAAACCATTCCCTTCTTCATCCTATCACTATGACTAAACTACATAAAACTTTTCATACCTTCCAACAAGGGAAGGCTCCTGGGCCTGATGAGTGGACGATCACGTTCTACATTGGTCTTTGGGATTACATTTCAAATGACATTCTTATGGCTTTGTAGGAATCTAATATTTCCAATAAAATACAAGTGACCTTTTCTTCGACTTCCATTGTGAATATTTTGAATAACGATAATATTTCCAGTTTTAAACAATATCATACCATTTCACTGTGAAATTATATTTACAAGATTATATCTAACATCATTGCTATTGGTGTAGGATATTACCCATGTACAATGCGATTCTCAAAAGTGGAGTAAAAGGAGAAAACCCAGTGGGAAAAAATTTTCCCCCAAAAGAGAGACAAAGAAAAAAAGTAAGGACTAGAAAGCCCACTCCAACAACCCCCTTAAGCATAGCTTAGGTGGGCTGTAAAATTGGGTCCCAACAATGAAGCCTTATTGACGGGACCCATCTTTTCTTTTCCACCCACCTAAGCTACACTTAAGGGGGGTGTTGGTGTAGGATATTAATTATTCCATTTACTTATTAAATGGATAATTCCTACACTTCCAGCCTTACCTTACTTAGGTGTGATAAGAGGTTAAGTGGGTGAGAAGGTGAGTTCCACCTCGAGTTCCATCTAGAGTTCTACTAAGTACCACTATGAGTTCTCCTATGAGTTCCACAGTGAGTTACACTCAGTTCTACCATGAGTTTTCTAGTGAGTTAACTCCCCTTACTCCTTTATATTCCTCTTCACTAGGTTATTATAATTAACCAGAACAAACCACAATAGTGCAAATATCTATAAGCAAGGAATTTAATATAGAAGGAAATTGTTGCACATCTTCTTGCATGTTTTTGAACATAGACAAGGTCATAATTGTTGCAGAATACTTGTGTGCTCACTCTACCAGAAGACCACCTAATGGCTTATTCTGAAAATTGCTTCCTTCTTTAAGCCTATTTTATTAGCATGCACGCACACACGCACGCACACACACACACACACACACACACACACACACACACACACACACACACACACACACACACACACATGGTTGCCAATCTGGTAGCCAATATATTGATTCATAATAGATATAATGAGAAATGAAGTTTTGAATCATGTTTCATAGTTGACTATATATATCCTCATAGTTGGTCAATACAAATCGATCATAGCCATTATATCTATCTTAATCCCAATTGAACATATTTATTTGTATTTATAATGATCGATTGGTAGGCTTGGTCAACTATATATAACCATATATTTGGTTGATTTGATATTTATCAATCTAGATTGGTAGGAACCCCATTCCCATCCCTATATAGATAAAGGAAAGTAAAAATAAAGGAAATGAAATGGGAGGGAGAGGTA
Source organism: Torreya grandis (assembly GCA_037957365.1). Classification (NCBI taxonomy): domain Eukaryota; kingdom Viridiplantae; phylum Streptophyta; class Pinopsida; order Cupressales; family Taxaceae; genus Torreya; species Torreya grandis. The sequence continues at coordinate 817,401 of JARHVA010006534.1, read as the reverse complement.
TTAATCGATAATAGTTGATCAAATACAAGGGATTATCTATATGCGTAATCAATCCCAAATACTCATAGCTAGTCATATTTCTAATGATTTCTCGATATTCCAATCGAGAATAGCCAGTCAAATATGAGGGACTATTTATATGCTCAATATAATCTAAATAGAGGGCCAAATATATCTAATTAATCCCTTTATATCAATATTCTCCCCATTTAGATAAAAGGAGATGTCCCAATCAACCATACAATAGGCTCCTTACATAGATATAAGAACCACATGTCAATTCCAATTGATCACTGGGCTCTAAATACCATCTAGATAGAGGGAACCATATAGAAAATACAATTTATATAGTTATATATAAGATAGTTCATTTTATCAATATATTAATTTATATTGAAACAAAACCAAAGATAGCAAATTGACCTGGGAAGACATTTCACCTGATTTGATACATTCCCTCTTGGTTAAACATATTGACAGTAATGAAATAATGGACATGGATATGGGATATGGCCTAAAAATGCTAATAAAAATCAAAAATAACACAACGTCTTCAATTTGATTGATTTATGACACACCCCATAGGAGGGGTATAGATATGGCTATAGATCTAAGCTATAAATACCTCCCTCAATCCATAAAATACTATCCCCCATATATATATATATATATATATATATATATATAGACACACACACACACATATATATATACATATATATATATATATATACATATATATATATATATATATATATATATATATATGTATATGTGTATATATATATATATGTATACATATATATATATATACATACATATATGTATATATATATATATATATATATATATATACATATATATATATATACACATATACATATATATATATATATATATATATATATATATATATATATACACATATACATATATATATATATACATATATATATATATATATATATAGACACATATACATATATATATATATATACACATATACATATATATATATGTATATATACATATATACATATATATATATATACATATATACATATATATATATATATATATATATACATATATATATATATACATATATATATATACATATATATATACATACATATATATATATATATACATATATATATACATACATATATATATATATATATATATGTATGTATATATATGTATATATATCTATATATACATATACATACATATATATATATATATATATATATATATATATATATATATATATATATATATATATATATATATGCCTCCTTTTCAACCCCTATCTCTCTAAACACTCACACCTTTCATATTTCTCTTCTCCCTCGATTGATAATAATTAGGTGAACAATAACTACCCATCTATCTAGAATCTCGCTAATCACTCATAACAAACTCATTAAAAGATAGATAAGCATATGAAAAATTAAATAGCCACTATTTCCATAAAAACATTCTTGGAATAATGGAATGGAATTTAGTATAACCTTATATTATATTGTAGTCATAGTCACCACTCACAAATTACATCTATCATATTTCTTCCCCCAAGGATCCCCCTACCTATATATGGGCCTACTAGAATGCATCTACATAACAAGTAATAAATCGAGAATGAAGGCATATGATGGAGTGAAACAAACCCTCTACTCAGAGGCATTTCACTTTAGGCCCTCTAGTTTATCCGCCAAAGGATATATGTTTATATATAGATAAATAACATATAATTATCTAGATATAAAAGATAACTTTATCTATTTGGGAGGCTCGTATCCTAGATAGATAGAGAGGACATCTAGACATCAAGGGGTAAATGATATAGATATCCATGATGAATGGAGGGACCTAGGGCTCAAACCATAGGAGATATTAATTTATTATATAGATGAGAGATTAAAAAGCTTCCTATATACTTGGTTTCTTGGACCCAAAGAAGAGGCTCCAATTACCAAAGATAGGAGAAATGCCACGCCTCCTCTAGAACCTCTAACCCCCACCCACTATGGATAGGGTTAGGTGGCCCAACTAGATATTATATCTATATATATAGATGGAATGTTAATCACATTTATAGTAGTAGTCAACACCCATTCAATGGCCCACCCATCCACTATAGAGATTGAGCCTATTGCTAGGTTCTAATCACCTAGATGAGAATGGAACCAAACATTTGAAGAGGGGATAAAAGGAATTTAATGACACAAGAAATCAATTAAATAATGAGCCCTACATTTATGTTACATATATATGATATATATCAATTTACATATATCATATCTAATTACTCATGTTTCCAATCCTATATAGTCATGCTACATATTAAATTTAGTAATTCATGTTACCCATACCATAGAGTTGCCCCTATAATGAATTATTTTACCCATATAATAGAGTCATGTTATCAATGGAGTCAAGTCACTAGTTAGTCTATAGTGTGACTATAATTCTATGCATTTAGTCCAATTGTGTTATGTGAAAAGGGTAGCCTGAAGGGTGAGGTGAACTAGAAAATAGAAATAAGTCCACCTGAAGGGAAAGGTGTTGAGGAGGTTAGATATTAAACATCTCATGAATGGTTAGGCTTTACTACACTAGGGATAAATAAGATCACATGTCAATCCCCTGAATGTGGCCAAGTGATTATTTAATAGGGTTAAAATTCTATTAAAACATTTATAGACAGAGTGTTATCCTCTATGGAATATTACACTTGATAGAATAAAGTGTTACCCTACCCATGTCATTCAAGTTATCCATATTAGGACTAGTGATATAGGTAAGTTCATATAGATAGGCATGGTTAGACATTTGGGCATGGTCAGGTTGAATAAAATGATACTCTATATGGATTAGATGGGGAGATGAACAATTAAATTAAACTCCAATTAAATTAGAGATAGTTATCTTGATCAATCAATGATGATGAAGTAGTGATTAGGGGTGATGAGGGATAGTGAGGGTCAATGAGGGAGAGATTATGTACAATTAAGGAGTTAGTAGATATAATGAGATGGTGAGGTTTAATGAGGGAGTGATTAGGAATGATGAGGGATGAGGAGGGATAGATTAGGGATGATTAGGGACTATGAAGCAATGATCAAGAATGATGAGGGATGGTGAAGTTCAATGAAGAATGATGAGGTTCAATTAGGGAGTGACTGGAGATTATGAGGAATTAATGGGAGTTATTAGGGATGATAAGGGATTGTGAGGGTTAGTGAGGGAGAGATTAGGGATAATGAAGGGGTGATGAAATATCATGAGACATGGTTAGGGTTGATGGGGGAGTGATTAGTGGTTATGATGGATGAGGGGTGGAGTGGTTAGGGATGATGAATTAGTGACTAGGGATGGGGAGAGTCAATGAGAGAGTGATCCATGATGATGAAGTATGGTGAGGGTCAATGAGGGAGTGATTATAGATAGTGAGGGATGATGATGGAGTGATTAATAATTATTAGGGGTGAGAAGGGAATGATTATGGATGATGAGGGTCAATGATGGAGTGATTAGGGACAATGAGAAATGATGATAAAATGATTAAGGGTGATGATGTATGAGGAGGAAGTGATTAGGGATGAGAGAGGGATAATGAGCAAGTGAAATTAACATAAAGTATTCATTTGATGTGTCTAGGTCATCAGTGTGATCTATAATGACCCAATCACATCACTTTGGCTTGATTTCAATGTGAGTGGTTTGTAAACTTCTATTTTGACAAACCTAGGACTATTAGAAATGTAAGGAAAAAATAAGGAAAAAAAAACCTAAAGTATTACTATATGTTTTCCAAAAATAGATATCAATTACAAAATTTATGCCCTGAAATCCATCAGTTCAATAATGAGACCCTAAAAATTCCTAAGTACATACTAGATTAGATTTTTAAAAACTATCTTCCACATCATAAGGTGTAAAACTAGGAAACCAACTCTATGAGATGCAAAGTGACCCCAATTACTTATATTTAGTACAATAAATTTAAAATATAAGGAAGATCCTTATACTTAACCTTTATTTTAGTAAATAACCCCCTCCCAACACCCACCTTCTAATGCATCCCCCTCTCACATTTTGGCCACACAAGGCTTCATGTCACCATAATGTGTACGTTTAATTGGAATTAATGGTAATAACATGTATGTATTATTACCACTAATACCATTTATGAATTATTACCACTAATAAAGCATACATTCTTTTTTTGTTTTGAATTTCAAACTCATGCATTTTTTCAATTTGAATTTGTAAAGATAATGTGTACACATTATATAATGTGTATGTATTATAATGAGTTTGAATTCAAAACACAAGCCTTTTGGCACAAAAATGGCTTGTATTCCCAAGCCAAAGTATATGACTTCAATTTATAATTGAGTATCAGAGTTTTGATAGAAAACTATAAAATTCAAGTTCTATTGCCAAATACACTATGTATTTCAATAATAAAATTCAAAAAATATCACCATAACACCAAAAACACTCTCCTCTTTTCAAAAGTTAGTTTTTATAATTTTTATTTTATTTTAAGGGTTCGAATTATGTTGATTTCTAACTATAACTTTTTAGGCCATTATGTGCCACAAATATACATCTCTATTCATGTTTATGTAATTTGTTTTTCATTAATCAAATTTCAAAACAAATTATATGGTCACAAACTAGGCCTAATTCTACACACATTCAAAAAAGAAAAATTCAATTTTTTTTAGGTAGTTTGGGGGACCACATGGTTGGCTATCCATTTTTTGGCCAGTTTTCAAGATCTATTTATATATATATATATATATATATATATATATATATAATCATTAGACGACCATGCAACCCACCATTTTATTAGCATTATTTAATATTTTTTGAAACACTTT
>JARHVA010006534.1:717500-807500 GCA_037957365.1 Torreya grandis | reverse complement strand
AACTTGTAATGGGTTGTGCCCAAAAGACTACTTCCATGCAAATTAGATATCAATATAAAGAAATATTTGAATATTGGGAACATGCTTGCAAACAAATCAATATAATTTAGATATAAATATAACCAATATGAATTTAATGGAAAGAGAATAAAACATAATATAATATTACTACAAAGTATCGTTAACATTTTTGATGGGTTAATCTCCTTTGAACATGGCTCAATAAAAATTACTCAATAGATGATATTTTATTTTAAACAATCCCTCTATTGAAGCTATTCTACTCAAGACAAGTATTACTTCCCACACATGTGGGATAATTACATATAACAAATGGTATTAATTATAGAGCATATGAGTTTGACATTTTATTAATAATACCTATTAGAAACTAGAAAAGTTAGGACAATGGGTCAAATCATGCTTCCCATTTAAATTATCTTTTTGATCAAAACTTCATATGAGTAAATCACTAATATAATTGGATTAGGGGTTTACATGTCCTAAATTTGTGTTTCATGTCATGCCACTGTACCCTAATTTAGATGATGATATAACTACAGAGTTGGTGGGAAGACATGTTGAGGATGGACTTAGGTTACATGAGGATATAACCTTTAATTTAGGTTATGTGAGGATATAAACTTTAATTTCAAGATCTAGAAGTATCAGTTGGGACCAAACATGCTAACCAATGACCTTATTCAAACATGAGACATTGAAAATTTGATGGGCCTTTGAGTATAAGGGGAGATCCAACTTGTATGCCACTAGACAAATCCTGGAATACACTTTATAAGGACCATAAAAATTTGGTGAAACATTCTAAGATCCATTCAACTTCATATATTAATTTGTATAGATTTGTATCTAGTGAAAAAACATGTCACCAACATCAAAAGCCCATTATGAGTTGTGTTGATTATCATGTTGATTCATTCATTTATGTGCTAGTTATAATTTATCCTTGAGAGTTTTAAAGCATAATTACATGTGTGGGGAGAGTTACATCAACTATCTATACCTTGGGGCTACATGAAAGACATGTCTAAATAGAACATTGTCACTGAGCATAAATTACTTCATATGGGGTCATATTGGTCATAATGTGGTATATAAAGTTTTGCCACCATTCAAAAAAGTTGTAACCATTTGACCCAATGAGTCTAATGATCAGAGGTAGAATAACATCGATAGATCTCCATGAATTTTTTGATAATTTATGTTTGATGATCAATCTATGGATGGTAGGTAGAACTCATTTTTAGTTGGGTGCCATAGAAGTTAAAAATTTCCTTGTATAAGTGATTAGTATAATTGGAATCATAATCACACACAATTGAGAAAGGTAATATGTGTAGGTAACAGAGATAATAGAGAAATATTTTAGTAATAATGGAGGAAGTAAAAGGATGGCCAAGGACATTAAAATGGATATTATTGGATAGATAATCACCACCACAAGAATCATTGATTTCCCTCCTAAATTCATAGTCCATCAATAAAGACCATGGAAATATTTGACCATACCCAGATATGGATAGGTAAGGGTTGTAGCATATGTGGGGTAGTGGCATGTTCCCCTTTATTATGCTAACATGTTTCACACTCTACCACAAAGTGTTTGATGTCTTATTTAATGCCTTCCAAAAAAAAATGGTAGATCCTTTCATATGTTTTTATAAAGTTTAAGTGGTTGATTGATAGAGAGGCATGTAATTCTAATAGAATTATTTATCTTCATGTTGAGTTTGCTTCTAGTACCAAAAGTACTTTGTGCCTTAAATAGTGACCATCCCAAAGATTAGTTTGGTCAAGAGGTAGGGCTATTGGTCACTTCCTAAATTAGTCTTTAAATGTGAGTGTCATGGGACCATTCCTATTATTCCTGATGCACCCAGTATAACATGGGGAAGGATAGTGTGTGCAAGGTTGTCTATTCTTCATACTTTCAAGATAACACATATGTAACAACATTTTATTTACCCTTATTGTATGTAATCTCATACCCATATCCAATTAAATATTTTATCCACTTATGTTGCTTAATTGAAGAGACTCCTTGCTCCAAAAAGCACTTGAGGCTATGGTGATTAGTTTTGATGTAAAAGTGCCTCATGACAAGGTATAGGCACCACTTGTTAATGGCATGAAGTATATCTAGCATTTATTTCTCATATGTTGAATGAGAAAAAATTTCCCCATAAGTTTATTCCTAGTTAATGCAAGGGGTCAACCCTCATGTATTAAAAAATCTCCAATGGTAATTATCAAGGCATCATTTTCATGACAAATTATTTTGAGAAGTTAGGCATAGCAAGAACAAGTGTACTACACATTTCATGTATGAATAATTTTAAGGTTATTTTCTAATACCTCATACCAATTAAAGGATATTTTTTAACATGACCATTAATGGAGTGAAAATTTTCCCATAGTCCTAAATAAAATTTCTACAATGCCTAACCACACCAAAAGACCCACAATGGATATTGATAAATTTGGGTTTAGGTCAAAATTTGAAAGCTTTAACTTTTTTTAGGATCCACATTAATTCCTTCCTTAGAGATGATGTGTTTAATATACTCAATTTACTTTTTTCCAAAATAAAATTTGGACCATTTGGCACATAAGTGGTTATCACCAAAGAGTTGGAAGGTGTAGTCCAAATGAATCAAATGATCCTCCCATGTATGAATATATACAAGGATTTCATCAAGGAATACTCAGATGAATTCACATCTAAATGGCCAAAATATATTATTCATTAAGCTTAGAAAGGTTGATAGAGAATTCGTGTGACCAAAGGGCATGACAAGAAACTCATAATGGAAATCATTTGTTCAAAAGTCTATTTTCAAAATATCATATTTCCTAATGTGTATTTGGTGATAGATTAATCAAAATTCAAGATTGAAGATGAAGAGAGTTCCATGTAATTCATCAAACAGATCATTAATCACCACAATTAGAAACTCATCCTCTAGAGAGAGTTTATTGAGTGCATGAAATTTAATACATAGGTGACAAGACCCATATTTGTTTCATAGAAATAATATAGGATAATATTAAAGACTAATGTTGGGCCCGATGGCTATAACCTAAAATAATTATTGCACCATTTTTTCTATTTAATTATTTTATAGGAATGGCTACTATTAAGTGTAAATATTTATAGGTACACTACCTAGAATTAGATAAATCACATGATATTCAATCCATTGTGGTGGTAACCCTTTAGGTTCCTAAAAAATAATTTCATCCTTTGAAAATATTTTTTGTAAATCTAGTGGATATATAGAATTGAAGCATTCATTGAACTAGATGGCACAAATCTAAGAAACAATCCCATGAGATGCATTTTCTTATAACTTGTCTATGGGGTGAGATTTAATGATACTTTTATATCATGTTTTGATTACTCTTAATGTGTGTTGTTGGCCCATATCAATTAATTGAATCTATAGTTCTAAAATTACCATAAAATAGGGCTTAATTTCCAAATCAACTATGCTTCTAAAACTATATAACAACATCCTAGAGATAAAATGAACATGTATGATTTCAAATTATAGTCCCATATTGAAATTTATAAATCACATCATTTTCCCTTATAAGATAATATTCCTCCTTTGGAAATATTGAATTCAAAACATGAGGGATAAACATAACAATCAACATGTTTGGCTAGCATAGGATCAATGAAGTTGTGTATTTCTAGAGTCAATGAGAATAGTGAGGGGATGTCTCCTGAAATACCCATTTACTCTAATAATCATAAGAGTGGATACCCTAGCCAAGTAATGTACAAAATATTGGGGGTGTGAATCCATGGTGCTAGGTTATTCAACTTTAGATTCTTCATTATGGGAATCTTAATCATATTTTCACTATTTAACATCACATGGTGACTCAACATACAATAAATATAACTTTTATTCGATTTAGTATGTTCTTTAGAGAATTTTTCATCATAGTTATAACATAACCCTATTTTTACAATGAGTAAATATTCTACTTCCATAAGAAGTTTAATAGGTGTGATTTTTAGATGAAGGTTTCTATCTAGCCATGGTATTGTATATGTTTTAAAATAACCAAAATTGAAAGATTAACACTAGAAGTGAAATTATCTTCTACGAGCTTGGCCAATCCTAATGTTTCCATAATGTTCTCAATTTTAAATATCTTGACCTCCATGAAAATTATATCTTTGAGTTTACTAGTGGAAAAAATCTTGAAAAAATGTCATTTAACCCTTTAGTTCAATTGGCCAACTTCTTAACTCCATCTTGATAATCATGAACTATTTTGCTTTGCCTTAGTTTGCTCATGGTTCTAGTGAGATCAATATAATAACTAGGACTAGAGAAAACCAAAAATATCTTTAAAAAATCATCCTAAGTGGGTTCGAACTGATATTTTTTATACAAATGGTACCACTAGATAACTTTCTTATTTAATTGAAATCATGTTATAGGTACATTGTCTATCCCTAATACAGTATGAAGGTTAAAATAATGTTTGACATGGTAAATCTAGTTGTTGGTTCTGTACCATCAATATTTTGAAACTAAAATTTAGGACCACATGGCGTGGTTTGGAATATAAATCCATATTTCAGATTTTAGTGACCATTAAGTTTATTAGAGATCATGGTATTTTATGCATTGATGTTGTGTAGTTACTCATTTAGCATAGTGAGTTGGGTCTCTTGTTGGATTAAAATTTAGATCGTATTTTCTATATGTTATGTTCCATGCCTTGGCTTCCCACACAGGTGACAACCATTGATTAGAGGGGTCTAAGGTGCCATCTAATCTTGACTAAAGTTATATGTTAAAGTGTAATTACCACAAAAATATGATCAAAATAATATAATTTTTACAAGGATGAAAATAAATTAGGGTTGCATGTGAAAAATAAATTTTAATGGGAATTTTTTCTAAAATTTTGAAATATCAATTAAAAAGATCATCTCAATGATAAAATCACAATGGTGTAGTTGCATCATCATCATCATCATCATCATCATCATCATCATCATCATCATCATCATCACTTAACTATTGGCTACTGCAAAAGGTTCAAGTAATTGTTCTAAAACATTTTGACCCTTCTGGGTACTAGAATGAATCTAGGTGACTATTTTGAAATATTTTGACCTTTCTAATAGCTGCAATTACTATGTTTATTTCAACTTGTATAATATGATATTCATTTTTCTAAATACTGGCTATTACTACGTTTTTGAAGAATTCAAAATTGGATCTATAACTGTAAGAGTTTTAGGTTTACAAAGAAGTATACTATAGGGATGTTTGGCCAGCGAGCTTCAAAATATACCAATCTCATAATTAAAATAGTGTTGGTTCAGTATTTTAGAGTGATAGCTATAGCATATAACTATTTTTTAGCCCACTATCTCATCTTTAATGTAGAATGCAAGAAATTCCTAGTTCTAACCACTTATTGGTGTTTCATAAAAACAAACAACCAAGGGCTTCCTAATATGGTTACGCTGTGGAAACAACTAAGGAGACTTTCTATATACCCAAAGATATGTGAAAGCATAAATTTGCATAAAATATTATCCAATAGCTTGCATTCTAGAGAATAACCCCACTCAAAAAAGCAGGATAAAGATAACAACCATTTAAATTGAAACAAAAAAATTATGTTAGTTTTAAAATTATAAGAACATAGTTTATAACCTAAATAAATAACAGATAACATAAAAAAATTAGGTAAAAATCCTAGTGCCACTAGCTTGTTACTACTATTTGATTACCAAGATTTCAATTGGATAAGGTGAGAGCATATAGTGGATAAAAGTAGAGAAATCTAAATCACTAAAAACTACTATGAAAAAATAGCCTTGGAAAAAGCTTTGATATCATATTTTAGAGAACTTGCTTGTAGAAATATTAATATAACAATAGAAATATAACCAATATGTAGTGAATGGAAAGAGAACAATAATATTATATTTAAAATGATAAAATCTCACTATAAATCATCATAATGATCTTCGAGAGAGCAACCTCTTTTAATCATGACTTAATCTAATATATTCAATAAATAGTCTTTTCTTTTACATTAGTCATCTATTTAAGTTATTTTAATTTAAAAAATATTATCTCTCATTCATATAGCATAATTATAAATAACAAATGAAATAGCTTACAAAACTTATGCACCCAATATTTTATTAATAATATCTAATACAAACTTAAAAAAATTAAAATGAAAGGATCTTAACATTGAACATGTATATTTAAAAAATAGGCCCAACTAAATCTTAAAATCAAATCTAAATTTGTGATGAAAATCAAAATAATATGTTGCTTTGTCATATTCTATGTTACCATGCATACACAGCGAAATCCTCCCTCTCAGAGCTTGTTACCTTCATGAAATTTGTTACCTTCATGAAATTTTCCAATAGTAGGGTAGCAGCCCTTAGCTCTTCTAAGTTAAAGATTATTTTCTTATCCTAGCCGATCGATGAGCCCACCTATATGCCTCCATTTTCTTGATATAATAAAGGCTATACAAAGGAAAAATCTGTATTTTATTACCTAAAATTGAAAAATATATTTCAGTCAATTTTGTTTGAACAATGGAGAGAAGGATTTATTAATTCTATTTTAATGCCTGAAAGAAGGTGGTTTTTTGTTTATAAAAATCTTACAAGCTCAATTTCAATACGATTTCGTCTCAAAAAAAAAACACCTTTGTCTAGGACGCGTGACTTATCTATATACTGCAGATTTCAATTTTAAGGACGCGTGACTTCCTATATACTGCAGATTTCAATTTTATTTGAACTGCAAACATGCATAGTAATAACATCACCAACAAGCCACCGAGAATAAACAAAACTATAGCTAATTTGTTTGAAGACCTTTCTACAAAGTAATGTGTGTGTTTGGTCACGTCAAATGCTAAACTGTATCATTATTAATTTATTTGACATATCTTTGTTTAAAATGGAATTGCTTATAATAAATTAGATTTAAAATGGAATGAGTTTAGAGCTTGTGTACTGAGGCATCGAGTTTAAACCCCGCTCAACATGGATCTTTTAAATAAATCATTGAATTTTTAAAGAATAGGCTCGATTCATCACGAGCAATGTAACTTTGCAAGAAATTAAAGGCACACCTCCAAAATGAGTTCCACCGCCCGTCACAGCGAAGACCGCGCGAGTTACAGTTTATAAGCATGTTGTGCAGTCGTCAATGGCAGTTATGTCTCTCCAGTATTGAACCAGACAGAGTATCTTGCTAAACAAAGAGTCAACTGTTGTTTCATAAGAGTAATGATTAGCAGATCCAGAGGCTTCCATTTTTAGAATCGTGAAAAGCCCTTAACTGTTGTGCTAAAGACATCAGGTTCTATGGGGTTCCCTATATTGTAGAGAATCCTCATATGGGTATCCATTTTTTTTACAAACCTAGAATTCTAAGAGCACATCAGAAGCGCTTGTAAAGCGAAACTCTGCCTCCTACGGAATTTCCACATCATGACAAATACTGGTATTTGCTTCATGTGAATAACTGTAGCATTCATCCACCGTCGCTTCTCCTCGACCGCTGACCGTATGAATCATAAAAATATATATATGGTTCGATACGGGCCTCACTAATCCCACCTGTCACCCCTTCCCTTCGTCCTAAATTATACACCATGGCGTAAGGCCCGTGCTCTATCATCGTTTCCTCGACACGTCCACCATATTTGAACCTTCATCTTCTCAGTTTTGACAGTTATGTTTTCTCGTCATGAATTGATATTGGCTCAATACGCAAAATACTACAGCTTACCGCTTGTTCGAAATTAGGATGACGCCAACGCCAATTACCTGGTGTTTGACAGAAGGATTGGTATGGTGGCAGTGGTCTCATATATTTACGGAAGGACATAAGACTTTTCAGGGAGAAGTGACAAGAATAAACTGTAAGGGGTTACTCACCATTACATGTCAGTTTGTTTCCTCTACTTTCTACGCGTCAAACCCAGGTTTGGGACACTGTGAGGGTTACGATTTTCTATTGTATAGGGTTACCTTAACTAGTGTGTTGCTTGGATTTATATATATAATTGAAACTTTGATTGAAAATTATGGGGTCTGATAATGTTGCATGATGCCATAGTTTTGCTATAACTTTTGAAGAGACAATTGCAATGTTCCATGGGGTATTTAACGGATACCCATTATAATCAATTTTTACTTCGAAATTTATTATTTAAATCTTCCTCACATTTTTGGGATGTCATCATCATGCAATTTAAAAACAATTGAACTTAATGTAACGTTGAAGTTTTTGTGTAATATTGTCTTATTTGAACTCTTTTGTTTGATAAAACGATCACAGTTTCAGTCAAAGAGGTGGTACTCACACATCTTTGATATTGGTCACTTCTAGAATGAAGCTACTAATCTTATTATGTTTTACCTATTTTCTTGATGTCAAGGCACTCTTGGACGTGAGAGATATGGACATATAACAAATTATAAGAATTTGGTTTATCAGAAAGTGTATTTTTTGGTCCCTTCCTTCATTAAGAACTATTTTGGCATATTTCCAATATTGCCCAATTATTTACTGATCTCAAAGTTGTGACATTGACGAGTATGCTAGGTTATGATTTTATTGTTGAGAATATCCTTGTGTTGAATTACACTTTACAAGCCTAGTCTTAGGCATACCTGAGAGGGGACCTTTGCCTCAGCATGAATATAACTATGATATTGATTTAAAAACCTCGCCTTCATATTTAAATACACTTAGACCATGGCCATATTATAAGTTAAGTTGATTCTGCCAAGAACTTATTAAAAGGAAAGGAGCATTGTATTGCCTTACAATTATTTTTCTTTGTAATTTAAATGTGTTCAAGGGTTGGAAAGCTTGCCTTAAAAAGTAAAATAATTTTGGAAAAGCTCAATGTACTTGTCATAACAAAAGATAAATTAAATGAGTCATGACATTTGTAGGTTTTTATTTTATTTTATTTTTGGTAAAACAAAAAATGAAATTTATTATATGATTATATAAGCATAAAATTAGAAATATAAAAATGTTAAAGATATATAATATTTAACTATTTAAATTTTGACAAATTGTTACTTTATTGAAAGTTGTTATTTTAAATAAATATTAATAAGAGAATGTACTTAGCTCACTCGTTGATATCTATTAACTGATTTGACTATTTGAGAATGAAAAATAGAAGAAGAGTTGACTATGTAGATTCAAGAACATGTACAAAATCACAAAAAAAATATAGAAAAGTCCATTGTAAGTGGATGATGGTGTAGTGCACTTGAGTTTGTTAATCTCAGACTTTCCAAGTTGACTGTGAGAGAATATAGATAGAAAAAGATAGAGAAAATAAGATCTATAAGTGAAAAATCATGGGCAAAGGTAGAACATATCTCTAGACAAGTTCACTATAGGTGGATAACAACACAATGTGTCTGATTCCATTGACCATAAACATATATTAGTTGATTGTGTAGTCAAACTAATGATTAGGCATACTCTATATATGAATCTTGGGTAATTATGACATATTAAAGTAGGGGTTTGTTGCACAAAAAGTACTTTTGTCTTATCTTGTCTTTGAAATCCTTAGGACACTTTGATGGATTTATAACCTATAACAAAAAGAGGGGAGTGTAATGGGCTCAACTAACGTTAAACATCTCCTTGATGATTGACCTTTGTATAACCATTACTCTAATGAGGTAAATCAAGCCCACATAAATCTCCCACCTAGAATGAATGTTCAATTGTTTTCCTTTTTTATATGTATGTAACTAGAAGATGACATTGATACTTGAAAATGATAGCTCTTGACTTGATTTAAATGAATCTTGATTTGTCTTATGATCACTCCTTATGAACAATGTTGAATTTGTGTAGAATATAGTAGTTTTTTCAATATGCAAAAGTGTATACACATGTCCCAAGTGAATATCAAATTTTATAAATCAATGTATTTATGGGTAAATATTTTGACAATTTTATTTATCCAACCTCATGAAACATGCGGGAAAACCCAAAAGATTGATTTAAAATTTGGAAACTAGTTGTTATTTGATGTGGGACATGACCAACCTAAGTGGATAACAACACATTGTAGCAATGTGTTTGGTATAAACTTGTTCAGAAGCATTTGAGGCTTGAGTCCCAAACTGGAGATAGCTTGATGGTGATTAAAAGTAATAAAAGAATTTAACATTAAGAGCCATGTTTACTAATAATGCCAAACAAAGGGTCAATCTTGAATATAGATAAATGACTTGGAGAAAAGGGGAAAAAGAGTTATGTAATTGGTTGCAAGTCATGTAGTTGGGAATATGTTAATATCTACTATTGTCAATTACACATAACTAGATTTATGTGTCTCCATTTTCCCCCATTTATTATAGCAATGAAATTAATAGAGTAAATGATAGTGGATTGAACCTAAGTATCTATAACACACTTTGTCTTTGATAAATTACTTCAATTGTGCAGGGCACTCATTTTAGCAAACCTTGTAACAATCTATTCTATAGTCATTTTTTTCATTTGATAATTCCAAAAAATTGAACTTTAAATTTTGAAAAGAGATAAAAGAATGAGTACACCTATATGATTGTGAGACCAAATTTCCATGTAACATGTAACTAAAGATGGAGAACCATGCCCCCTTATTGAAGCATTTTTATAATTTGAGTCATTGATAATTGAGAGTGATCAAGTCTAAGTTTGAATAATTAATCAAAATATTGAGTTGAAAAGATGCATTATTCTAATCCTCATGATTAAAAGGGAATAATACCTAATGTGCTAATTCAAAAGGTGAAACCATGATGGGCTCACTATAAGTGATGCCAATGTTGTTGAGTACCACTAGAAACAAATCTACATCACCCAAACAGAAGATGAAACCATGCAATGGGTATAAGTAATGTCAAGGTCATTGAGTGTCACTAGACTTGAATGTATATTAACCTCATAAATTAAATCACATCATTGTAGATGGATCTAGATTATGCATTTTCAATGATTGAAATGGAATGCAGAATATACATGCCCCTACCCTAACTGCATTTATCATGAATTTAAATAAAAAATATAATGTTTTACCTTTGACTCTAGATATTTTCTCTTTAATTTTGAATATGCTCCACTTTGATCTTGAAACTTGACATTTTTTTAACTTTGAAAAAGAATGAGCATGGACTTGTATCATGCTCCCTCTAAATAAGTTCCAATGATATAAAATATTATATATCAATATGCTCAATTATACCTATATTTTCAACTTGTAATTGTTTTACACATGCCCATGCATATACATTCAAGTGTGATTTATTTTGTGCTTTGTATATTTGAAAAGTGAGTGCATATGAATGTCATATGTCCCCATAAATTATATGAATATTTCAATATTTGTTATGTATTATTGTTTTGAATCACTATGAATCTTTAAAAAACATGTGCTCTATTATAGGATATGATTTTGTATTTATTTAATCTTTTAAAATCATGTACTCTATATCTTTGAAACATATATTATATCTAAAATATATATATATATATAGAGGTTTGGATCTATAAGACAATCCCACTATAATTACCCCATTTGAGACAAAAGAAGTATCATGTAAGTCACTCATCTCAAAAGAAGAGTTAATTGTATCATGTGATAAAAATGTGATCATCTAGTATCATGTCATCATGTTGGCTAGTATATTGTCATATAATTACATTTGTCATTAAATCACATATATAACATATATAATGTGAGGTACACAAGTGTTATGTGTAAATAGATTCAATAATAAAGTGTAAAATAAATAAACCATGGTGAAAGTGCATGATATGCATCATGGCACTACTAATCAAACTCAGAAAAGAAAAACAAAACATGATATGTCACACAATGTCATACAATAAGACCAAGCACCACATGCAATGGACATGTTCAAATGACACTCAAGAAAATATTTTTCACACATAGGGCCAAGGGCCACAATAAATGTATACATTAATATGTTTTACATACCAATTAATACCTCATAGAGGTGTTCAAACATTTCACAAATAAGCAATCAATATCTAACCTATCATGCAAGAAAGTAAACAACATTGAAGGAGCATATAACAAGTGAGAATTAGTCTATTCCATCCATGTTTATCAATGTCATGTTATAAAAATTGGTATATTCATGTAGAAAAATATATAATATGAGTGGTTAATAAAACACTTTTAAGATATGTATCTCAATAGTGCATTTAATGTTGTAGAAACATATAGCTTATTATGATGTAACCTATAGAATGAGATGATCCCAACATAGGCATGGCCACTAAGTATAATAAATATCAACTTTTAAGAATGTATAATATATGTCCCATATCAAACTCATATAACTCATGAAATATAAGTGTATTTAAAAAATAATATGCTATATATTAACTTATTATACACATAACATATGTAAATAAGTAAGATAACATATTTTTTCATGCTCAGATGCTCAGGTCCTAATTTTTTTTATAAATATTTTCAATGTTTCTATAATTTTTCAATTATATATATATATATATATATATATATATATATATATATATATATATATATATATATATATATATATATATATATATATATATATATATATAACTTATAATCCCATCAATGGAAGGATCATAGTTCATGCTTGGAAAGATTTGAAGATTTATTTTCCATGTATAATGAACATTGCATGTAGGTGCATCTAAATCTAAAAAAGTATGATTCCCATATCATAACTATCCTGATCAATATTGATAGAATCTATTTCAACACTATAACTAGAGAAAGTGTAGCACTTATTGAGGTCTATTATATAATTTCCCCTGTTCACTATGGAACATGGTGAATTATCTTAGGAGTTTCTTTAGGACACATCATATAAGATTTATATTTAATTTAATCTTGAGTAACTCTTTAATATGAACCCTGATATTTGAGAAGTTATATATTTTTTCCCTAATTAATTATATACAAATATGTTATTTAGGTGCCACAATTGAATATTTAGTATGCTCTTAAATGGTTAATATTGTCACCAAATATTGCACCCTAGAGATGGTTTCTCAATCCTACTCTAATATTTGGGAAACATTAGATTACCTCTAGGTTTGTGGGTTGCCTATAGAAGAGGTAAACCTTTAGGTTTAAGGGATAGCTCCCTAGATTGATCTTTGCTTGTTTATCACCTATACTACTTGATTATTTGGGTGAAACTTTGTAGAAGTAACATGAAATTAAACTACACTAATGAGGTGATACACTATAATGAAGTCTAATATAATACCATACACTTACATTAATAGACATGACTCACAACACTAGTCTCAAAATACTAAATTTCTCTAACATTAGTATTTCAAACATGGAGGTGATATGCATTGAACTACTCAAAGTGAGTGAGCCAGAGGTCAGATTGTAGACATTGAAAATACTCTTTAAACATAAATATAGACAAATGTACTTGAATATAATTCATGTGACATTTTAGATTGGAAAATAATTACATCAAACATGAAAGAACTGAGAGAAAGCAAGGATAGATAGTAATCACTTGACCTTTCACTATACACCAATTCACACACTTAGATAAGATAACTTATGAACTCAAAACTAGATTGAAAATATTTATTTCAAATGAAAAATTCAATTTCAAAATATTATGTCTTCACCATATTAGGTGTGGATTCTTTACAAAAGCCAAAATCACTTACATTTATAGATCATGTGAGAAGAAAGAGAAGGGAATTTCAAGGGACATAATGCCAAATGTCAAGTCAAGAAAACTAGTTATATTATAGTATAATGGAGTGGAAAATATAACATGAATTTCCTCTTGGATAAGTGTCCATATAATACATGAAAACTCCTCAAACTGGCATAGGGTCCTCAAATGGCCTTCTTGAAAATTCCCTTTAGGATGAGGCATCTCTTCATTGCTCAAAACTAAACTAGGAAGAGTTAACATATATACACTATCTTAAGAGGGTTGAAAACAAGATATGATAGTTATCATATGTTTCCCTAACCACTAGCCTTCTTCATGCCACTTGTATTCACCATCTACAATCAACATCAATAGCCATATAGGTTTGTCTTCACATTTGTCATCAAGATGACCTTCAGTTACTCAAAAAAAAATATGGAAGAGGTGTTAAGACACCGTTATAGGTTTTTTTTTCCTTCCATTCCATGAATTAGACCTCAAAAAGATCCAAACTCAGACCTCTCATCTTTTCACTAGGTAATCACTCCTCATTTTCACTATCTATTCAAGACTACTTGTGATGAATTTGTAGTAGAAGACATTTTGAACTTAACTGAGGTAATATTTGAGAATAGGTAATTATAATAATTCCCTATATAACTTATTTAATATTTTTCATCCATCAAAACTCTTTTTTACCTACAAAACAAGTCAAAACCTACAAAATGCCTTGAATTTAGTTTGTCTATACAAGTAGGTTACAAACCAATTAGGTGTCTAGTAAACTAAGAGAGTCTTAAACAATTAAAAATAAATTTATAGGTCAAACTACATCTCCTAAATGCATCTCCTTGCATATTTTCTCCATCGGGTTAAAACCAAGGTTTTAAGAGTGTTTTGAGTTATTTATACTATTAAGGATTGTTCATAAAATCTTGATGTCCAAACTTTAAAAAAAATCCACTAAAACCAAGTCTAAAACCCCATTCAACTTACCCTAGATTCTTAAGGTCCCATTTGATGTGTTCGTACATGTATGAACATCTTAAAATGGCCTCTCGAGCTTTCTCATGCATTCTAGGTACCCCTATCATGGTTTTAGACCAAAAGAGACCACTTTGTGTTATTAATATACAAAATAATGGTTGTGATCAACTTTATATATCCCATTTAAGGCCCCAATTATATTTTAAGGTTCATCTAGTCTTAGAAATGAATTTGAGCCTCATTAGGGCTTAGACTTAGTTCTAGGCCTAATAGGCCTAACTGTGCTTGATCACCTAAGACCACCTCTAAGTGGATTCTAACATCTAAATGTGACTATTCATGTTTATAAATATCTAATTCAACTACTTACCTAATTATATGGTTTTATAATAATTTCCATCTAATCCCCTTACCATTCACTCATCGAAACTACAAGGTGGTCTTGACTAGGAGTGCCCTCTATCTGAGACAAAATAAAGGGCATATACCGTATTTACTTAATCAATATGAGATTTTTAATGACTTGAATAGGTATTTTTGACATTATATATAAAATTTTAGGTCTAGATCACCTTTTTAGATATCACAACACCATAAAATATTCAAGATAGGTTTACAAGACTAGACTATGCAGAGACTTTGAGCTAATTGTAGATTGAGGTTTGAACTTATCCTTGATATGTTTATCTTTTATAAGATTCATATGGATATGTGTTTCCCACTATGATAGTGATCTTAGTCATCTTAAATCCATCATACACCCCTGCTAACCTCCAAATTATTATTCTTCACTAGCCTAAGCTAGTTTGTTTACTATAACAGACCGTAGGTGGCACTTCTTAGACAAATGAGACTCTTGTAGGTGATCTTAAACACGTAAAATTTGTATTTCATGCCCTAAGATCATGCCAAGGTAACTAGGTCATTTACAAATAAAAGATTCATTGTGCCTATAGGTTATGCTTCTTATGTCTTACATATCAACACATTGTGGATCTACACACTAACTATAGATTCTCTATTTAAGAAACCATTGGGTTCTTGTAGGTATTCATGGGGCTTGAGTAATGAACACCAACTAATTTGACTAATCTTGAGTTCATTATCTCATCCTTCACTCAAATGGAGTTACCTTGTATTGAGGCCTTGCTTCTGTTATGTCATTGTTGCATTAGGTTGCTTTTAGTCATTCCAACATAGTGTTCACTAAGTGTTTCAGGTTAGAACTTGTATAAATTAAAAGCCACCCAAACACCACTATCCCTTAGTCAAGAAACCACTTTCTTATGTCACACCATTTCCCTTAGGCTTGGTCTACAATATGGAAACCATCAAGCCTATAAAGACCTCAAGTCACCTTACCATGGGAAAACCAAGTATATGAGTAGAATGTGATTCGAAGAGGTTAAGATAACCTATCTCTCCTGCAACTTTCTTGACTTGTGAGCATATTTCTAGGTCTACCTTCCACATGATGGCTTTAATATTATCATAATGACCTTATTTATTCTCTTAGACCTCAATGAAGGTTTCAATTGAGCTCAAACCTCTACCATTCACATTACTTAGACCTTTATGGATTGCCCTCATACCATTATGAAGTTGCTTGTAGGTGATACTTAAGGATATAAGATAGTGTGCTAGGTTGGAAACTTGTCATTAATCTCTAACATTTTAGATAGATCAATCACGTTGTTTCCACCTTATAAGACTTGTCACCACCTTGAAATCTTCTTATTTTATCAATGTGACTGGTCAAAACTCCTTTACACTTGACTATAAGTGAGAGTTTCAAGGAAACCTGGCTGTGCAACTTTTAGACTTTTCACTTTACCAAGTGCTAATCTTTGAGAATCAACCTCCAAAATAAAACTAATCTCCATGCCATGAGATTATGAAACACAACATTAAACCTTGTTCTCAGAACATTTTATGAGGAAGAAACTTTGCTACTATGAAACATATCTACAGACTAGTAATGAAGTCCTCCATTAGCAATATGATATGTTTTGTTCATTCTTCCAACTTCACACATTCAAAATATAATAATAATTATGTGATAAGTAGGTTACACTCCTTAAAATCACATACAATAACTAGTTTATAAAGACCAATCTAAACATAGAAGAAATATAAAGGACATATGGATATGCAAGTATAAAAGAAGAGGAGACCCTCTTAGAAATGGTTCATAGATCATAAGAAACCAAACCTACAACTATTATCAGGAATTGGAAGTAAACAAATATTAATACCACCCACCAAGTTCACTTGATTCTACTCAACTCCTCTTGTCTATACCAAACTAAAATTAGTTAACCATTTCTACTTCTTTAGAAGAGTGATAGGAAAGATAGGTTGGGTTTGTTAATTTTCAAACCTATCAAAGTTACCCAAGCATGAAATGGAGTTTAGGGGACCTAAAGAGGCACTATTAAATTATCCACAAGTACCATAACTATTGCATAAGCCATACAACTTCTTGAAACTTCCACTTTCCCCACTAATCTTCTTATTTTGACATTACACCTATAATTGTCAATTCAAAACTTCCATCTTTGACATGTACCTAACATGAAAGACATTAAATTACACTTGGACACCTTTTTCTTCCATGGGAAACCCATACAAGGTCAATAAATGACCCAAAAGTGACCTTAGAATGACTTAGGACCAACTAAGACAAATATGTCAAGGATAAAACATAATGTCGACCTCATTAAGACTATGGTACACATATTACACCCTATAATACTCCTATAACAATTTTGACTATATAAGAGATTGACTAAATTTAACTTGTAGTTAAATTAGTCAACATTTTAGCAATTTCCTATGGGTGGTAAGCCAGCTATGCCAAAGACTAGTAGTATTCTCTTATCCATTGGGATATGGAGCCACCTATACAATGGATGGACATTGAATAAACTTTCAAAGGACACAAAACACACCAAATAATAGGAAAAAACACACTTGTGTTCCAAAGAACACTTAGGGAAAACACATACCTATCTTAGTATGTACAAGACCTCAAACACTTGAGGTGAAGGAAAATCACCATCACTTCAAAAAATATCAAAAATAGTACTTCTTGCATCATTAATAATTAAAGGAAGTAATTCATCATGTGAAGCATGATTATCAATAAAAACTTACCTATGTAAGAAATCAAATGACTGACCATTTTTAGATCCTTTTTTATTTGCAAGTGTACTACTTGGAGCTTTAAAGGGCACTCCTATCTCTCTAAGATATGTTTTTGGCTTTGAAGTTTGATTGAGTTCTACCATGTCCAATTGGCACTCTTCAAAATGCAACTTAGGAGTCATCAAAGTTGCCTCAACTTTACATTATCATTAAACATGATGTGCTTGATGTATAGGAGCATCAAGTTTATATTAATTTTATTCTAATAGGACTAATTGATTCAACATTAGGTTAAGGTTTGCACTTGTCTTCAAACATAAACACATATGCCTTGGTCTCATTTGTCTCTTCGATGACTACAACCTTCTTAGAAGTGACTATACATTCATCTTTATGCTCAAAAAGACATTCCCCTTTATGTTTGTTAGGCTCATCAATAACCTTATCATCAGATTTATATTCCATAGGAGGATAAGTAGACTTACTCAACTACTCAAATTATTAAACTATGGCATGGAATTGTTGTCATAGGTCATCTTCTTATTTTGGTTGTCACCTTCAAGGACTCCATCATGTGCAAGTAGAATGGCATTTTCTTCATGATTGTCATGATCTACCATACTTTACAAATTATCATCATCATGAATATGAATAAGTTAATCAACTTTAGTATCTTTTAGAAAAGATTTTTTAATGCTTACCTCAGATTGGTCATCTCCTTTCTCATGGATGATGTATGTGTCAAGATCAGTTTGATAAAAAAATGTATGGATCATGTCATAGCTATCTATACCATACTCATTTAGGAAAAGGTTAGATATTTACTCAAGATTATAATATGTTCCATCATCCATAACATACTCCTCTTGATCATTGATTAAGCAATTCAAAGTAGATCTTGCTTCCACATAAGGTTCAAATGAAACTTAGATAATGGTTTGTCCTAATGGTTACCTTTGCTCCATACCTTGTCTTGAAGGCCTAGAAGTAAAAATTATTTGATAGGTAGCCTCCTGTCTTAGATATGAAATCCCTTGAGAGGTAGATAGAAAAGTGAGAAGGCAAATCAACCACTACTATACCTTGAAGAATTGGGAAACTAGTAAAATTATGCAAGAAAACTCTCAACCCTTTAACAAATCCCACTGAATTAGCTGGTGTCCTATCAATTTGAATCACTTGTTTATTTTATGGTTTGTATCTCAAACCTAATTTATCTTCCACAAGCTTGGGCATGACTAAGGTACTATCCCCACTATCCATAATGCAGTTGTGAATAAGCTTGTTTCCAACAATGAGAGTGAGGTAGAAGGGTGGAGGATTTTTAGATTTATAATAGGTTACCACAATGTGAGTAAGAACATTGGTGAGGGAAACATTACCATGACTTGATGGTCGAGGGTTGAGTTGAATTTAAGACATTTTTTCATGAAGAAGCTCTTTTTTACTAGGGAAGTGAAGCATGTCCCAAAGAGAGAGACTAGTCTTAACACTCTTTGAAGAATTAAAAACATTCAAAGAAGAAAAATTTAAATTTTATTGTGTCCTTAAATTCAAATTAATTCCTTGAGTTTGATTCATTAGATCACTTTGAGTCACCCTTCCAACATTATGATTTTAAGGAGAGCAAAAGTTGTAGGGACTATCATACTTGGACTCACACCTTGACACCTTGTAGGAGGGATATTTGAACTTGTATCAACACCATGGACATATCCAAAGAAATTAATATTTTCTCTTTTATTTTATGAAACTAAATAAGTATGATTAATGATAAAGGTTTCTTCTACTAGAAATATTTAAGGTTCAATTTTTGGGGCTGCCAATCTTTATTTACTTGCATGTAACTTTATTCTTCTACTAATAGTTGACAAATGACTTATCCTTGGGATACCAAATATTTTTCTCCACCTTCATTTTCATCCATGAAATTTAATTTTTTTCCATTCATCTACTTGGACCAAGTTACTAGGAACTAGGACCATAGCTCTTATGTTAAAGGTGTAAGTTGGGTTATATACATTAGATGGCCTATTGAAATTAGGAACCTATTTAATTTTGGAATATAGGGTAAATATTTTGGTTAAATCCATACTATAGGTTGAGTTTCCTAACTTGAGCCTCTAAGGCCTTAGACAATTCCTCCCAATCAATGGTATCTTCTACCTTCTTAGGGGTAGTTCTAGACTTAGTATTTCAATTTGGGACTTGAGTAACACTTGGAGTAACAATAAACATGTTTTGAAGAAGAGGCATGGAGAATTATATAGGTAGTTTTCAATAATATATTAGGCCATTCTCAACTCTAATGGTAAGGTCATATGCTTTAGGTAAGTGTTAGGAATTGAAAGAATCTAAACCAGATTTAATTCACCATAAAATCACATAACCAAATTTTAAATGTGAAATCAGATTTAACTATACACTAAATTGTATCATGGAAATAATTCCTAAAATAATAGTTAAATGAAATCAATAATGGAGAGAAAAAAACCATCAATAACACATTGCACAAATCTACCATAGTTCACCCAATGTGGGCTACATCCACCAAGAAAGTCCTCAATAAAATATACAATAAAATAAGATTACAAAGAACCTCTCAGAGAGATAGAATTTCTCTTCCTAAATTCATAAATGAATTCACTAAATTACTGCTATGAAACTATCAACAATTCTACACATATGCTAAGCTGCACCTACATAATATTATATCACAACATGCTATACCACACCCTGTAAGTAAACACCTGTACTTTTCTCTTGAAACACCTACACATTTTGTTGTCTCTCAAAAGCCACAATACACCTATAATATCAAAAAATGAGTAAATCCACTAATCAATAAGAAAACTCACCATTCTTATCTAAGATAAGCATTATCCATAAAGAACATGCCACATTCCACCTAAGCAAGCTTATCCATAAGCTCCATCAAGAAGAAACACTCCAAATTTATCTTTCCTCCTACAAAGTGCACATTTTAAATTGACATTTTATAACAACCAACTCCTTGAAACAAGGAAGTAATTCCAATTTCTAATAAATAATTAGCTCCCTAAAAACAAGGAAGTCAACATGGAAAACAAACATATAACAACTAACTCCACAAAACATGGAAGACATAGAGTTTAGAAAATTCTAGGAATATTCCACTCACATGGAAGCAAGGATATACAAAAGGTGGGGTGGGTAAAAATGCACTCCCCACATTTTTGGAGATCTCTAAGCCCCCAAAATGTGCCACCATGGTCATGTGATAGCCTTAAAGGGCTCCATACTCAATAATATCCCACTTGGAGACCATTTTTCATGAACAAAATCTATCATAGTTCCATGACCACTAAGGTCAACTAAATTTGAACATAGTCTCAATTTATCCAATGTGCCCACCTTGGTCATCATATCCACATGATTTTGGCTAGTATGAACCTTCTCCAGCTTCAACAAGTTCTCCTTCAAAGCTATCTTGATGAAGTGATAATGTCACTTAATGTGTTTCATCCTTGAGTGAAAAGTGAAGTTTTTTGCTAAATGAATAGCACTTTGACTATCACTATGTAGTCTCCCAACTTCCTACTCATGCCCCATCTCTTAAAACAACTCCTATAACCAAATCATCTCCTTTCTCACCTTTGTGGTAGTAACATGCTCTACCTCTATGGTTGATAAAGCCACAACCTTCTGTATCCTAGAAATCTAACTAATCATTGTATGTCTAACAGTAAATATATAACCTATCATAATCCTTCTATCAATATCCCATACCATATTTGAGTTCATATAACCACATAAAGTGGTATCTAATCTACCATAACGTAATTCAACATCAATGGTTCCTTTCAAATATCAAAGAATCCATTTCACTGGTTTCCAATGCTCATAACCAAGATCACTCATATACCTGCTCACAACTCCCACTACTTGGGCAACATTCGACGTAATACAAACCATGGCATACATCAAGATACTAACTACTGATGAGTAAGGTGCCTTGTACATCTTAAGATTTTCAACCTCTATCTTGGGACACTATTCCTTTGATAATATAAAATGCCCTTCCAAAGGAGTACCAATATATTTATCATGCAACATGCAAAACCTTTTCAATACTTTATTCACATACTCTAATTGGGATAAAATCTGCTTCCTCTCCTTCCTTTCATGAGTAATCCTCATACCAAGGATTTGCTTCACTGCACCCAAATCCTTCATAGAAAAAGAGTCACTAATTGTTTCTTGAGTATATGAATATGATGTATGTTCTTTCTTGCAACTAATATTTCATCCACATACAAGCATAATATAATAAAATAACCATCGTTAAAATGTTTGATGTACATGTAATTGTCATAATTACACCGTTGATAACCTTGTTCCAACATAAAACCATCAAATTTCTTCTATCATTATCATGGAGCTTATTTCAGGCCATACAAGATCTTCTTTAGTCTGCACACATAGTTCTCCTTTCCTTTGACCTCATATCCCTATGGCTTCTTCATATACAACTCTTCATCCAAATCACCATGAAGAAAAGTAGTTTTCACATCTAACTATTCTAATTATAAATCCTCAACTGAAACTAAACTAAGAATAGTCCTAATAGAAGTCATTTTTATAATAAGAGACAAAATCTCATCAAAATCAATACTTGATTTTTATGTGAACCCCTTAACCACCATTCTGGCCTTAACCTTTTTCTCCCTTCATTCTCTTCTTTTATTCTAAAGATCCAATTGTTTGGCACTGCACTCTTTCCCTTGGGTAGGCTTACCAAATCCCACATTTGGTTCTCCATGAGAGATCTACGTTCCTCATCCATGGATTATTCCCACTTATTCCTAGTATTTACCTACATTTCTTTCTCATAACACTCTATTTCTCCATTGTTAGTGAGTAATAAATAATTCAAATAAGGAGAAAAATGTTTAGGTGGTCTTCTTACCCTAGAAGACCTTCTTACCATAGGCGTTTGGGGTCATTGTGTAGAAGGTTCCTCAATTGAGTCATTAGATACTTTGCCATCCATAATGTCATCTAATACTGTGTACTCTTTCTGTTCATGTTCTTGATCTTGAAATAGATTATTATACATGAATTTTTTTATTAAAGACTACATCTCTAGACTAAAACATTTTCTTATCTTTAATGCTCCATAAACAGAAACCAAACTCATCCTCACCATAGCCAATAAATGTGGCTTTTCTGATTTTGCCTCTAGTTTGGTCCTATCCTCTTTCTTAATAAGAGAAAAAGCCTCACATCCAAAGACTCAAAGAAAATAATAATCAACATTATTACTAGACCAATCTTGTTCAATAATGCCTCCATCCAAAGGCATTGAAGGTCCTCTATTAATTAGATAAACTATCATGCTAACTGCTTCTACCCAAAAATGTAAAGGCAACCCTACATGTAACCTTAAGCTCCTAGCACATTCCATTATTGTTCTATTCATCCTTTTAGATACCTATTCTATTATGGAGTTCCTAGAACCATCCTTTGCCTATAGATTCCATTATTAGAATAATAATCAAATAAAACATTACTACAATACTCACCTCCATTATCTGATCTGAGACATTTCAACTTGAGACCTATTTCATTCTCAACAAAGGATTTCCACTTCTTAAAAGTGCCAAATACATCAATTTTTTTAATACAATAAACCCACACTTTCCTAGTTGCATCATCAATAAAAGAGACATAATAATTAGAACCACCAATAAAAGATACCTGAGCTAGTCCCCATACATTTGAATTTACCAACTCTAACTTATGTTCTTTCTTTATGAGTCTAATTTTTAGGAACTTAACTCACTTTTGTTTCCCATACACACAATTCTCACAAAATTTTAAATCAATGTCTTTTAATATCTCCATGCCCTTATGGCTCATATGACTAAGCCTATAGTGCCATATAATTGCATTTTCACTTGTAGTAACTAAAACACAAGAATCAACATTACTAGTCAAATATAAAGTACAAAATTTATTACCTCTTGAAACCACAAGAGCACCTTTGGTAATTTTCCAATAATATGTATTAAATATTACCAAACAACCCTCACTACCTAATTGCCCAACTAAAACCAAATTCCATCTCAACATAGGCATATTTCTAACATCCTTAAGTAGCCATGTGTTCCCACTCTACATTTTAACTTGAACACAACCTTTCCATATTATATCACATGGTTCATCATCACCAAGATAAACATGTCCTAAGTTCTCTTAAACATAATCAATAAAATAATGCCTATGTGGGGTGGCATGAAAAGGAACCCCTGAATTTAATACCCAAGACTAAAAAAACTATCCATAAAAAGAATTAAGGCATCCTAACATGATTTACCTGATGTCACATTTAACTCATTCATTTCCTCTTTATTGTCATTCTTATCCCAAAGTGACCAACAATATTTCTTTGAGTGTCCACTCTTCCCATAATGCTATCATATCATCTTGAATCTAGATCTAGATTTTGATCTACCCTTTAACTTTCCATGGTTTTCTTTGCTCTTGTCCTCTTTCATCCTTCTAGTTTCAATAGATAAAGCATTACCTAAAGATGATTCACCAGTGTTCTTTCTTCACATTTTTTCATTAATAATCACACCTACAACATCTTCAAAATTTAAATTTCCCTTGGTAGGGACTGCATTAACCATATCCATAACCAAACTATCCCAACTATTAGGCAAAGAACATAAAATCAACAAAACTCTAACTTCATCATCAAAATTAATTCCAACATAAGTGAGCATACTTACACCATATTAAAATAATTTAAATGACTAGAAATAGAACCATTCTTAGAAATTTTCATATTAAACAATCTTTTCATAATAAATTTTTTATTTGAGATAGAGGATTTCTCATACAACTCCCCAATTTTATCCATGATATCCTTTGTAGTTTTCTCATCTAGAATGTTAAATGCAACAGAAGATGTAAGGCATAATTATATGGTTGCCAATGCCTTCCTATCAATAAATGACCAATCCATATCACTCATACTTATAGGTTGTTCTCCTTTACCCTCTAAGAGAAGATGAAGTTCCTTGTGATACAAGTAATATTTCATTTGTATTTTCCACAAACCAAAATTCTTACCATCAAATTTCTTAATCCTAAATCTAATCTCTTCTCCCATAGCTCCCACTAAAGCTAATAACCCTTCCTGTGATTTACCATTTTAGCAAAAAAAACCACCAAAGCTTTGATACCAGTTTGTTAAGAATTAAAAGAATCTAAATCAGATTTAATTCACCATAAAATCACATAACTAGATTTTAAATGTGAAGTTAGATTTAATTATGCACTAAATTTCATCATATAAATAATTCCTTAAATCAAAATTAAATTAATACAATAATGGAGAGAACAAAACTAGAAATAACACATTACACAAATCTACCATGGTTCACTCAATGTGAGCTACATCCACCAATAAAGTCCTTAATAAAATATATAACAAAACAAGATTACAAAGAACCTCTCACAGAGATAGAATATATCCTTTTAAATTCATATATGAATTCATTGAATTTTTGATCTAAAACTATCAAAAATTCTACACATATGCTACATTGCACTTGCACCTGCATAATATTATATCATAAGCTTCTATACCACACCTTGTAAATAAACACCTGCACTTTTCTCTTGAAACACCTGCACATTTTCTTCTCTCTCAAAAGTCACACCATACCTATAATATTAAAAAATGAGTAAATATACTAATCAAAGATAAAACTTGACATTCTTATCCAAGATAAGCATTATCCATAAGGAATATGCCATATTCCACCTAAACAAGCTTATCCATAAGCTCCATCAAGAAGGAACACTCCAACCTTATCTTACCTCCTCCAAAGGGCACATTTTACAATGACATGTGATAACAACCAAAAACTTGAAACAAGAAATTCATTCCCTTTTCCAATAAACAACTAGCTCCCTAAAAATAAGGAAGTCAACATGGAAAATAGACATCTAACAACTAACTCCATAAAACATGTAAGACATAGAAATTAGAAAATTTTAGGAATATTCCACTCACATGGAAGCAAAGTTCCACAAAATATGGAGTGGGTAAAAATGCACTCCCCATATTTTTGGAGCTCTTTAAGCCCCCAAAATGTGCCACTATGGTCATGTGATAGATCCAAACGGCTTTACACTCAATAGTAAGGTGTAACCACCCATGGACTACAACATGATATCTATGTTAGTATCATTGGCCCTTAAATATGTAGGAAACACAAAGCTTATAAGTGGTCTCATGGGAAGAGTTAGCCTATGCCAAGTTCTCTAAAATATCTCATTAAAGTCATGCATAGTATCTTTGGGGGATCTTTGAATCACATTCAATTGATGGATAAGTGATGTGTGATCACTTTTGTGCTCAAACCTTTAGGTTAGAAATTCTCTAAAATCATTGTAGGTAGTGATATATCCTCTGAGCAATGTCCTATACTAGTTAAGGTATTTCCCTCTAAGAGACATATAAAGTAGTCTAATGGAAATATTGACCTTAGTAACATTATGAAATCTATAAAAGTTTGAGATGTCCCTAATAGTTGACTAGGGGTGACATGACCTTCACCATTGAAAGTGGGGACACTTTTGGTAGCATTAGGTGGTATATCATCATATGCATTGAGGTGTATTATAATTTTTGTGTTAAAGGCTTGGAGGGAATGCTACCTATCCATATTATCCTCAAGTTCTTCTTCACTCTCTTGATCTTGTTCACTTCCAAAGTCTTCTTTTTCTTCAAAAGGTCAAGATAAGATTAGCATGTTAAAATTCAAGAGGAATTTAAGGTTGGAGGGGTAGGCTTATGGGGTTGATACCTCGAATAGAATTTGACCTAGTAACGACCATGAAGTATGAACAAAGAAATGATAAAAATTGGTATACAACCATAGATTACCTTGAATGGATTTGTCAAATGGTAAGTAGAAAAACATATACAATTGTGATGTTGTCAAGACCAACATTCACCTCAATAAGATGCTTTGAGATAATGGTCCTACTAAGTGTGCCATAAATTTTGTCACCAAATATTTCACCATAGAGATAGTTTTTCAATCATACTCTAAGATATAGGAAATATTTGATTACCTCTAGGCCTTTGGGTTGCCTATAGAAGAGGTAAACCTCTAGGTTTAAGGGCTATCTCCCTAGATTGATCTTTGATTGCTTATCAACTACACTACTTGATTTTTTGGGTGAAAAATGGTAGAGTTAACATTAAATTAAAATACACTAATGATTTGATACTCTATAATGATCTTCCCTAGACTACCATACACTTGCACTAATAGACATGACTCATGACACTAGTCTCAAAATCTTCAATTGCTCTAAAATTAATATTTCAAATATGGAGGTGATATGCATTGAAATAATCAAGGTAAATGAACCATAGGTAAAATTATAGACACTAAGGCTACTCCTTTAACATAAATATACACAAATTCACTTGAATACACTTTATGTGACCTATTATATTGGAAACTACTTGCATCAAACATGGAAGAGTTGAAAGAAAATAAGGATAGATACTAATCACTTAAAATTTCAATATAAGAAACTTAACACACTTAGAAAATATATTTTTTAAACTAAAAAATAGATTTAAAATATTTATTTCAAAGGAAAAATTCAATTTCAAACTAGTAGGGCTTCACCATATCAAGTGTGGATTTTTTACAAAAACTAAAATGGCTTACATTTATAGATCATGTAAGAAGAGAGAGAACGGAAGTTCAAGGGGCACAATGATAAATGTAAAGGAATTAAAAATAGTTAAATTATAGCATAATTGAGTGGATAACAGACCATAAATGTCCTCTTGGACAAATTTCCATATGATATATGAAAAACTCCATAAACTGGGATATAGTCCTCACATGGTCATGTTGAAAACTGTCTTCATGATGAGGCATCTCTTGACTACTCAAAATGAACTATGGATATTTGAAACATATTAAATGAATTAATTAGGTTTTAAACAAGCTATGATATTCATTTGATATTTTCCTAACCACTAGTCTTCTTCATGCCATTTGCATTCACAATCTGTAGTCATAATTACTAGCTCTGTAGGTTTGTCTTCACATTGTCATCAATATGACATTCATTTTCTGACCCAAATCCATATAATAGGTGTTATGGGACATTTACATAGTATATTTTCCTACCACTCCATGTATTATACCTCAAAATGATCCAAACTCAGACCTCTTATCTTTTCACTAGGTAGTCACTCCTCATTTTCACTATCTGTTCAAGACTGCCTATGATGAATGGTGTAGTAGAGTATATTTTTAAACTAATTGAGGTGATATTTGATCATATATAGTTATAAAAATTCCATAAATACCTCATTAAGTATTTTTCATACGTCAAAACTCTTATGTACCTATAGAATATGTCAAAACATGTAAAAACATCCTGAATTTAGCTTGTATGTATAAATAGGGTATAGACCAATTGGGTGTCCATATATTGAGAGAGTTTTAAATAATTAAAAATTAATTTATAAGTAAAAATACCCATTTTTAATTCATCTCTTTATATATTTTCTCCATCAAGTCAAAACCAAGGTCTTAGGAGGGTTTTGAGTTATTTGGACTGTTAAGGATTGTTCATAAAATATTGATATCCAACCTATAAAAAAATGCAAATCAAACCAAGTTTAATACATCATTAAACATCCCATAGATTATTTAGGTCCCATATTATGTGTTCGTATAGGTATGAGCATCTTAAAATGGCCTCTCAATCTTTCTCATGCATTATAGGCACCTATGTCATGGTTTTAGGCCAAAAGTGACCCCTCTATGTTATTCCTGTACAAACTAATGGTTGTGATCAAATTAATATCTCCACTTAAATTCCCTTAATTTTATTGGAAAGTTCATTTTGTCTTATAAACTAATTTAAACCTCATTAGGTTTCAGACTTAGTTTAAGGCCTAATGTGTCTGATCACCTGAGACCACATCTGAGTGGTTTTCAGCATCTACATGTGACTATTTATGTTCATACACCACTAATTCAAATCATTAACTCATTATATGGTGTTCCAATAGTTTCCATCTAATCCATTTCCATTCACTCACCAAACCTACAGGGTGGTCTTAACTGGGAGTGCCTTCTATCTGAGACAAAATAGTGGGCATCTACCTTACTAGCTCAATCAAGGGTATGTATACAGAGTTGGGGGAAAATTTCATGGGCATTTTAGATAACATGACCACATTATTTAAATTATGTCTTGGTAATTACTAATAAATAATGCATATGCAATATTGAGAAAACAATAATGCATACATGATATTTTAAATACAAATAAAACGTACGTGTTGTATAGCATGTATGCATTCTATTATGTATTATACAATGCATAGGCATTATATAGTTTACATTTATTTTCTTCTAATTTAAATTTATTTTATTAAATATAAAAAATTAGGGTCACTCAACATCTGATAGAGTTGATCTCATAGTTGCATGCCTTACAATATAGAAAATGGTTTTTCAAAATCCAATCAGGTCAATACTTAAGCATTTTTAGGGTCTAAGTATTAAACCTAAGGATTTCAAGACATAAATTTTGTAATTGATATCCATTTTTGGTAAACATATAGTAATTTTTTAGGTTTTTATTCCTTCCAAATTGATTCTTGGCATTTCTAAAAGTCTTAGGTTTATCAAAATTAAATTTTGAAAACCACTCACTTTGAAATTGATGAAAAGTGGTGTGATTGGGGTAGCATAGGTCACATTGATGACCTACACACATCAAATAACCACTTTGTGTTAATTTCACTTGATCATCATCCCTCCCTCACTCTTGATCACTTTCTACTCATGCCTCATCACCTTTAATCACTATCTCATCATTCTTCATTATCCCTAATCACTCCCTCATTAACCCACATTGTCCCTAGTCATCTCTAGTCACTCCCTCATGATCCCTGATTACTCCCTCATTAACTCTCACTATGACTCATCATCCCTAATAGCTCACTCCTTGTCCTTCATCATCCCTAATCACTCCCTTATTGGGTCTCACCATCCCTCATCATCCCTAATCACTCACTCATTATCCTTTACCATCCCTAATCACTCCCTGCTCAACCCTCATCATCTTTAATCATTCCCTTATTGACCCTCACATTCTTCATCATTTATGATCATTCCCTTATTTCCCCTCACCATCCCTCATGATGAAGATCCCTATTGCATACTCTACTTGTCCAAGCTCTTTTCCAATATCCACCTAACTTTCACTTTTTCTTCTCTTGATTGATCTCTATCTTTAGACCCTGCATACATTTGAAATTCCCATCTACATTTTATTAATTTCATTTATTCTCCACCATTATTTGGATGGTCTCACTAAACTCTTCATTCTATTCTCCTTACTTAATGCATTTAGTCTCTCTTACTTTGAGACTATCACCCTTACTACTCTTTGTGATTTATAATAACTTGGATCAAATCTTGTCTCTGAAAAACATCCTTCCACTCCTTTGAATTTTCTTAAACTTATTCTCAATGCCACTTAACTTTTCAACACAATCCTCATATCATACACTACCTCTTACTCTTTCATAGACTCTTCTTGTATAGATTAAAATCATCAAATCAATCTCATTTATGGATACCCTATAACATATCCCATCTATTCAAAAATTTCCAAGCTTTGATTCAACTATTTGATAACTTATGTTGACTCTTTCTACTCTCAACTTAGGTCTTTAGGATTCCTTCTACCCTATCTACCACATAGTCCTCCCCCATCCATACTTATCCATACTTACACAGCTTAAAAACACTATATTATATTTTTTCATGTTTAACTCAAACTTTTAACAAAATTTCATGAATTATTTATGGTTACAACTCTTAAAAACTCACTTTAAAAGTAAAAACCCTAATATAAGGTTTGGACTAGTTTTACAGACCTGAGAAGGGTCAAAATGAGATTCCAATATTTCAAATGTGTTTATAATGACTTTTAATATTTTATTAGGTCTTATTTTAACCTATTAATGTTTTCCAAGTGTTATATTTCCCTTTTTATGCTATATTAGATTGACTTAACCAAATTTGAATAGACTATGTACTCAATCACAGGTCTGTAGTAATCTGAGAAGAGGTTATTTGTTATAATTCATTCCAAAAAGGGTTCTAAATAAAAATTAATGTTGAAAATCCTCTAAAAAATGTTTAAACACTTTAAAAAATAAATTCCTTCTATCTATAACACTCAATTTGATAATTTCCATGAGATACCACTTTGACTATGTTAAGTTTCTTGATGACTGCAAGACCATGTTAGTTTTCTTTTTTCTCATCCAAGTATATGAAATATATTTTAAAGAATATAATAATTCATGAACATATTATAATAAATTCACCAACATATACATTTTAATGTTCAATATAATACATGCATATAGCTTTTCACACAGATGTATACTCAGAACTTTTACTCATGGAAGACAGGGTTATGTTACTTAACACAAAATGTTTTTAATAGAATAAAAACATACAATGTTTAAATACTATTAATGTATTATTATTTCAAGTTAATAATTACTCATGAATTCCAAAATTCCACCAAATATAATCTCCTCTTCCACAAGACTCTGAACTTCACTCAGATTACAAGGCAAAGTTTGTACAAGCACAGGGTATACAGTTTGTAATTTGAACATTCAAAATATTTGAAACTGAAATGAAAAATTATATAATCACCATAAAATAAAATTTATTTAAAAATTACCACTCACACCAAGATCACAAATAAATTATTATTAATCATGTTTCATGATCATGCACACTGTCAACTATCTTTGCACATTTTCAAGAAGATGCAGGGTCTATTTGATTTCTTGTCTACAAATAATCAAAACTTATATTTATTCACTTGTTTTGGGTTATTTAAATTCATCATTTCAAATCCTACCCCCTCTAACTCTGAATACAAATTAATACATGGATAATACTCTTATTACCAAATAGCCATCAATTGAATTCTAACTTCTTTTGTATGTTGAGAGTGTCCTCAAATAACTTAACTACTAACATTTTTATAAAATATGAGTTTAGATATATGTGTTTTAGTATCCTAAAATCCTTGATAAATTTTAACCACATAAAATTCAATGTTGGACTTCTTGAAACAATATTTAAGTCTCTATGAAAGTTCAAAAAATCAAATGAAAAATTTGGCAAAAAATTCCAATACAAATTTAATTGAAAATTGTAACAAAAATATAAAGTTAGAAAGACTCCTAAAGACTTATTATGACCTTGACCACCTTCTAAAGATCAAAACATGTAAACTAGATCACTATTTATATTGGTTAGTGATGGTCCTTCATCAAATCATCATCCCTAATAATTATTGCATCATACCTCATCATCTCTAATCACTCATTCCTCATCCCTCATCTCCCCTACTCACTCCCTCATTAATCTTCACCATCAATCATCATCCCTAATCACTTACTCATTGACCCTCACCATCCCTCATCATCCCTATTAACTCTCTCATCATCTCTACTCAATTTCTCCTCATCCTTAATCACTCCATGTAATACATTGATGGTTATATTTTGTTGGGGTTTAACAATTTTAGGAGCTACAAGTGGAGAGTCAAGTGCTAGCATAAAATATAATACATAGTGATTAAAATGATGTGGAGGAAAATTTGAAACATAAATATTTAACACCTATGAAAAAATATGGGCCTATTAGAAATGATGTAATTCATAATTGAAAATCTACCAGAAAAAGAGAAGAAAGTAAAACCACCATAACACCAAAAATGGGTACTAAATACATTAGGATCACCAAGCTATGTGATTTCCTAAAACCAATCAATTTATTTCCATATGAGGACATTTTAAGATATGAATAATTATATTTAAGGCCTTCTATTTGTATGTATATTGATTGAGTCATCATACCATAGAGTGGAAAATAATTTTCAAATGATTAGAACAATTAGCCCTAGATTAGAAAGTGATGCTTAATTCATAAATTCAATATTCAATCCAATGAAGAGTTTTACATATGAGATCTCTACTTTCACATCTCAAGAAGTGGGTACAAGTTATCTATCACTATAAAAAATTAAGTAGATAATATATTATGAGCCCAATGATATGGTTGGTACTAAAAATATCTCTACTTCCCCCAACAAGAAATTATATGAATTAAAAATATTGGATCATTAAAAAATGTAGATCAATGGTGAGAAAATACACTTCATCATTTATAATTAAAGTATGAATAATTTAATTTCTTATAAATCATATTTTCAAAAATTAAACTTGAAATTTAGACATCATCCATAACCATACGCTAGTGTATGGTCTAGTGTAGGCCTTGAGAAATGGATCATCTCATAGTGTCACTTGGTTTACAATATCAAAAATTTTAAAGATGAACTCCTTCATGACATCTCACCATTATAGGTGTGTGATGTTTTACATGTGGTCAACCATGTATTTACTATTGAAATTTACTCTATGAAGTAAATCCTTGAAATTTTGTGATAGATTGTCATGAGCTGAAATACCATATATCGTAGTTAGTTCATAAGATTTTAGTCATTAGTGCTAATAAGTGTAAGAATATTTTAAATTCTAGTAATAAATATACTATTAATGGTAATAATTAAATGTTTAATGACAAATTTATGTCACCATATCATAGTATGGTTTATCCAACAATAACAAAGACAAAATAATTGAACCATAAACTAGATGAATACAAGGATATCTTTCAGTCACCTAAATAAGTTCTTGCATATTATACACTAAAAAATAATATTGATTTGATCCCTTAAATACCTCTACCTCAAACCTATTTATACAACATATCATTTTTAGATAATGAATAGTTCAAGTGGTAGATCTATGAAATCATAGATAATAGACACATCATGCCCAAACCATTACCTTGCACAAACCCAGTTGTGTTTCTGCCAAAGTTGTGAATCAATTAAAAAAATATTAACAAGATTAAAATGAATAAATATTATCCTCATTTAAATATTAAGGCATTTTTCTGCCATATCCATGGTGTAGAAGTCTTTTCCAAAATTGATCTTAAGTTTGGGTATCATCATATTCATTTTAAACCTCTAGACATTTGGAATATAGTCTTAAAAACAAAGAAAGTATTGATTGACTAGTTGATTATGCCTTTTAGGTTAACTCATATAATTAATTAATTCATTTCAAT
Organism: Torreya grandis; assembly: GCA_037957365.1. Lineage (NCBI taxonomy): Eukaryota > Viridiplantae > Streptophyta > Pinopsida > Cupressales > Taxaceae > Torreya > Torreya grandis. The sequence goes on along the minus strand of JARHVA010006534.1, from coordinate 773,294 downwards.
ATGTTGAATGACATCCTCAAGCCTTTTACCTATGTCATTTTTTTAATATACCTTGAGGACATTTTAATCTTTAGAAAACATGGGATGAACATCTACACCATGTTGAACTACTATTTCACATTTTATAGAAATGAATTTTTGTGGTAACATGAATAAAGGTTCATTTTTCATGAAAGAGATAAAATATTTGGGACACATTACACACACAAGGAATGCATGTGTGAACCTAACCAGGATTCAATTCATATAAGAATAGGAAACACTAAATAACTTTGCATATGATTCAAATCTTCTAAGATTTAGAAAATTATTAAATAGATTTGTGTTTAGTTTCTATCTTTTGAACCAAACTACCAAAGGTGGAATATAATAAAGTTTCATTTAGTTAGTTGTACAACAAAGATAATTTGATGAACTAAAATTTAGACTTTATTTTGTATTAATACTTATGTTACTTGGCTATAAATTTGGAAGATCATCCAATTATTTTAGTAATAAAATTGTCTATCACAAATGGATATTTACAACATAAGTCCTAAAAAATAATTAATTTATATTATAATGGATTAAATAGCATATGATTAGAATCAAATATATCTTTATAGTATATAACTACACTAGATGATGAGGGAGATATTAGGGATGGTGAGGGATGGTGAGGATCAATGATGGAGTGATGAAGGATGATGAGGGATGGTGAGGATCAATGAGGGAGTGATTAGTGATGATGAGGGATGAAGAAATATTGATTAGGTATTATGAGGGATGAGAAGTGACTGATTATGGATGATGAGGTATGATGATAATCAATGAAGGAGTGATTAGGGATGAGGAGGGAGTGAATAGGGATGAGTAATTAATTAGGTATTATGAGGGATGAGTAAATAGTTATTAGGTATGATGAATGTTGGGTAGGGAGTGATTAGGGATGATGAGGGATAGTGACGGTCAATGGAGGAGTGATTATGGATGACAAGGGAGTGATTAGGTATGAATAGTGTTAGTGAGGGTAAATAAGGCAGTGATTAGGGATAATTAGGATTGACTAGAGAGTGATAAGGTGTAGTTATGGATGAGTATGAAGTGAGCAAAGATGAGGGAGAGATGATGATCAAGTGAAATTAACATGTAAAGTAGTTATTTGATGTGTAAAAATCATGAATGTGACCTATGCTACCTCAATCACACCACTTTGTATCAATTTTAAAGTGAGTGGTTTTCAAACTTCAAATTTGACAAACCTAAGACTCTTAGAAATGCCAAAAATCAATCCAAATGGCATAAAAACCTTTAAAATGACTATATGTTTACCAAAAATGGATATCAATTACAAATGTTGTCCTGAAATCCCTAGGTTTAATACTTAGATGTTGAAAATGCTTAAGTACTGACCTGATTGGATTTTAAAAAACTATTTTCCACATCATAAGGCATGCAACTATGAGACCAACTCTATCAGATTTTGAGTGACTCTAAAAGCTTATGTCCAAATTTGGCTTCATGTGCAACTCCCACATGCTCGTGGAGATGGTTTTGGTCTTATATCAAAGTAATAAGTATGCATTATATAACATGTATGAATTTTATAATAAACTATATAACATGTACATGTTATTTATTTTTATAATAATGTATATACATTATTTGAATTTGAATTGAAAATTGAACCTTTAGGCTTGGAAATGGCTTGGATTTATGAGCCAAAGGCTTATGATTGGACGTCTATAGCTGAGACTAAGAGTTTTGATAAAAACCAATAAATTTCAAATTAAATAACCAAATACGCTATGGATTTCAACATCAAAATTTGAGAAATTATTACCATGAGGATGAGCACATTGTCCTCTTTCTAAATATATATTTTTTGGGCAATTTTTAGGAGTCAAACTATATTTATTTCTAACTACACCTTATTTAGGCCACTACATGTTGCACCGATACAGGTCTATTCATGTTTATCTAATTTATTTTTCATTAATCCAATTTCAAAATAATCATATGGTAACAAACTAGGCCTAATTCTACACACATTCAAAAAAACACCAATTTTCATTTTTTTGAGGTAGTTAGGGTAGGCCGCACGGCCAGCTATCCATTTTTTTTGTCATTTTTTAGGATCTACTTAATTGAAAAATTAATAATAAAATATTTTAAAATTTTCATAATACACTAGAAGATATTATATAAATATTCACCAAAAGGGTTTCAAACAATATTTAATGATGCTAAAAAAATGGTGAGCTGCACGACCATCTATCTACTATGTTTTAAAAAAATTAGGAGGTCCTATTAAAATTTTAGATTTTTGGCCTATTTATAATTAACCAATTTTCAAAAAAATAGTTTTTTTAAAACTATACTTGAAATGCTACAATTCATGTTTTTACATTGTCTTCAAATTTTGATTCTAGCCATATAAAATTATCTGCAGAAGTTCACACCTTTAAAATTTAAAAAAAATCATGTCCATGGGTAGGCCCTTTTTTATCCCCCAATTTGGTGATATAATAGGTCCTTATGACCTTATGTATAAAATTTAAGGTTTATATCACCTTTCTAGATTTCCCAACACCCCAAAAATCTTTAAGATAGGTTTACAAGACTATATACTGTGCATAAACTTTAGTTGGTTATAGGGTAAGGTTTGAACTTGTCCATAATTTATTTTTCTTCACTAAGAGTCATATGGATATCTGTTTCCCACTATGATATTTATCTTATTATTCTTCAATCCATCGTACACCCCTCCTAACCTTCAATCTACTCTTCTTCACTATCCTAAGCTAGTTTGTCTATTGTAGTAGATTGTAAGTACCACTTCCTAGACAAAAGAGACCTAAGATCCTCTAAATTAAACACTTAAACTTTGTATTTCATGCCCTAATATACTTTTAATGTCATTAGGTCATTTAAAAACAAAAGAGTCAATATTCCTATAGGTTATGTTTTCTAGGTCTTACTTATCAACACACTATGGATCTGCATACTGACTATAGATGTTCTATTTGAGAAACCATGAGGTTCATGTAGGTGTTCATAAGGTCTGATTACTAAAAACTAACTCATTTGACTTCTCTTAAGGTCATTATATCATCCTTCACTCAAATGTAGATACCTTGTATTGATTCCATGCTTCCATTGTGTCACTATTGCATTCAGTTGCTTTTAGTCATTTCAATGCAATGTTCATTGAGTGTTTTAGGTTAGAACTTGTCTAAGTTAAAATCCACTCAAACACCACTCTCCCTTAGTAAAGAAATAAATTTATTATTTCAAATCATTTCCCTTAGTATTGGGCTATAAGATGGGAAACATTAGGCCTATCTAGATCTCAAGGCACCTCACCATGGGAAGACCAAGTATATGAGCAAAATGTGATTCAGAGAGGTTAAGGTAACCTATCTCTCTTCACTTATGAGATGTTTCTAGGTATTCCTACCATATGATGGATTTTATATTGTAAAAATGACATCATCTATCCTCTCAAACCTCCATGAAGGTTTCAAGTGAGCTCAAACCTCTACCATTCACATTACTCAAACTTATGTGGATTGCACTCAAACCATTTATGAAGCTGCTTATAGGTTTTATTGTAGGATATAAGACAGTGTGATAAGTTAGAAAATTTTCATCAATATGTGACCTTTTGGATGGATCAATCATGTTTGTTCCACCTTATGATATTTTTTCCACCTTTAAATCTTCCTGTTTCATCAATATGACTAGTTAGAGCTCCTTTACACTTGACTATAAGTGACAGTTGTAGGGAAACCTGACTATGTGCAACTTTTAAACTTTTCACTTCACCAAGTTCTAATATTTAATACTCAACCTCCAAAATAAAACTAATATCCATGTCATGATAGGATGAAACATATCATAACACCTTGTTCTGAAACCATTTTATGAGGAAGAAACTTTGCTACTGTGAAACATATATGTAGACTAGCAATGGAGTCCCCTACTATAAATATGAGATTTTATTCTCATTATTCAACCTTTACACGTGAAAAAAATAATAATAACTATGTGATAATGATGGTAAAACTCCTTATAATCATGAAAAATAATTGGTTATCAAAGACTAATCAAAATAGATAATAAACTTGAAGGCCATGGGGATATGTAGGTAGAAAAGAGGAGCAAACATTTTTAGTAATGGTTTATAGAGCACAAGAAACCAAACCTAGAAATATTACCATGATTTTTAAGTACACATATTATACTACCACCCACCAAGTTTACTTTATCTTACTCAACTCCTCCCAGTCATACCAAACTAAAACCGTTTAACCATTTTTGCTTGTCTAGTTAAGTGATAAGAAAGATAGGGCGATTTTGATCATTTTTAGACCTATAAAATATGCCCAAGCTTTAAATTGAGTGGAGGGTACATAAATATGAACTATTTAAGTATCCACATGTGCCATAACTAGTGCATAGGTTGTACAACTACTTGAAAATTCCACTTTTCACACTAATCTTCTTGTTTTGACATTACACCTACAATTGTCATTTTAAAACTACCATCTCTAACATGTACCTAACATGTAAGACATTAAAGTAAATTTTTACACATTTTTATTCCATGGGAAACCCATACGAGTTTAATAAATGACCCAAAAGTAACCTTATAATGACTTAGGACCAACTAAGACAAATATTACAAGGATAAAACATAATGTTGACCTCATTAAGAACATGGTACACATTTTACACCCTAGAAGACCTCTATAAAAAGTTTGAATATAGAGGGGGTTGACCTAGTTTGAATTGTGATCAATTTAGTCAACAGTTATAGTAATTATTTTTTACTACACTTTGGAGTAAGTTCCATAATTTCTTAACTGCATGCTCTTGAAGAAGCTCCACATCCAACTGTGGTGGTGATGGGGGAGGATTCAAGTTATCAATAATTATATATTGTACTCATTAGGAATGCCTTGAACATTTACCACTTGGTTTCAATGTATTTACTTGAGGAATTTATGTACTATAGATGGCATTGTGTCATACCAACAATTTTCATAACTGAAACCACACAAAAATAGGCAAATTTTTTTTTTTATTAATTTAATAATGCTTAGTCATTTAAATATTATTTTCAAACATTGAAAGATACCATAAGCATGTGACACATGAAATTAATCAATTACCTTTTTGATTATTTTATTTTTAGGCCCATAATAACACATCCCATAAACATAGAATGCAAACATCTGAAGGTGAGAGTTAAGTTTTATAATAGCTTCAAAAGTTATCGCATTACATGAGGTTATATTTAGTACCAACTCATTATCATTAGTAAGAGGGACATACCCACAATATAATTCCTTACTAAGAGGGTATTTTTAAAACTACTTTATTTGGTACATTATATCAAAAGACAATCTTATATTATTGTAATGGGTAAGTGCACAAAGTTGGGGGACAAAGGAGGGCCTCTCCATGGGCATGATTTTCTTAAAATTTAGAAATATGAACTTATGTAGATAATTTGAGATGGCTACAATCAAAATTTTAAGATGGTATACGAATATGAATTGTATCATTTTTAGAATAGTTTTCAAAACACTAAGGATTTTGAAAAATTGTTAAGTGTAACTAGGTCAAGCATCTAAAATTTGAATAGAAACTCTTCTTTTATTAATAAAATAGAGTAGATAGACATTCATGTAGCCTACCATTTTTTGTGTATTATTTAATATTATTTGAAACCCTTTGGTGAATATTTAGATAAGATCTTCTAGTTTGTGACCTATATTTTTTCAATGAATGTTTTTTTAAATAATTTTTCAAGTAAATAGATCCTAAAAACTAACAAAAAATGGATAGTCAACCATGCAACCCCCTAACTACCTTAAAATAACTAAGAAATAAATTTTTTTAATGTGTATAATTAGGCCTAGTTTATACAATATAATTTATTTTGAAATTTGGTCAACAAAAAATAAGTTACATAAACATGAATAGGCATGTATACTTATGGCATGTAGTGACCTAAAAAAGGTATTATTAGAAATTAACATAGTTTGAACCCTTTAAATAGTCCAAAAATTATAAAAATAACATATTTGGAAAAAGGAGAGCATGCCCATTGTCATGGTAATAATTTTATTCTTTTTATTGAAATTTGTTGATTTATTTCAAAAATCTCAGACTCGACTATAAATTGATAGGTTCAAGCCTTTGGCTCAGGAATGCAAGCCATTTTCAAGCCAAAAGGCTTGGTTTTTTTAATTCAAATTTAAATAATGCATACGTGTTGTTTATTCATAACACCCAAAAAATGCTTTATGAGTATGCACTATTTTTCTAATACATATGTTCTTAAGCTTCATAATAGTGGTGTATAATGATAATTTCAATTATAAAGTGAAGTGTATCATGATAGGGGAAAGGCCCCTAACTTTAGATAGTGAATTAAGGTGTTGTGGTATGACATTATACTTCAAAAAAAATACCCATTTTAATATGTCAACTTAACTACTTGTAATTAAGGTTTTAACCCATTATACATATTATGATATAACCAATTTTATCACAAGAGGTCATAAAATTCATTTTTTAAACCTATGACTAACACTTAACCTTTGGAGTACCAATCTAACTGTGCATAAAATATCAATACTTGAGTCTTACTTATCAATATGTGATTGGCTCACTTAAATTTTATAGATTAAATGTTGAACAAGTATATAAGATACTATGTTTCCTTAGCTTCTGATGCACTTTAATATTTATGAACACTAATACATGTTCTACCAATGGAACACTCATATTATTTGGCTATTGGTAGGTGAAATTCACTACTAGTACCTTTCCCCTATATACACTACCATAAGAAGGATGCAATTATATTTTGATGGACTCGATGGCCTTAGCTAATAGGTTATGTGAAGATATGATGAAAATTTTGAATGTGATAATGCAATGAGAATATTTTATGTACATCCTAATCCAAGCATGATACATTGATACTTAGTTCAAGACTAACGTGTCAACCCCAATGTCATAAAAAAATATTTAAAATAGTCAAACATGGTTGAATATGAAGGAAGTTAGGGTTATTTTGAACCTCTTCAACCTAATCACATGACTATTAAATGTGATTTGGGGGTTGAGCACCTCTAATTTAATAATAAATAGAATAAAAGAAACATTAAATGTAAGTTTTACATGTATATGACATAGTTTTAAGCTTAATAAACTTGAATAGACCATCACATAATGAATGCAAATGTTGATTTATTTAATCATGGAGATAATTAGTGTCAAAATGAGCCACATGAACCTATTCTAAATTGTATACATAATGTGATTTGGAATGAAATTAACCCTAGAATTTCATCATATATAATGAACCAAAGAGTTGATTCATTCAATCGAGGAGGTGTTTGATAGAAATTTGAACCCATTCAACATAACTACAAGAGCATGTGATATGATTTGGGGATAAATTAAGTTTTATTTTGTCATGATTTAAGCCAATTTATTAATTAGTGTAATTATTTGAGCCCTTACACTAAATTTATGATCCAATAAACTATATAGTTGATGTAATATATGGCTTAACTAACCCTAATTTTATCATAAATGCAAACATGAAAGTAATTATGGCCAATTTAAACCTAGTGAACCTAAATACAAGTCTACAATGTGATTAAAGGGGCTAAATTAGCTCACATTTCATGACATGTTCACCCTAAACCCTAATTTTATCATAAATATAGTTCCCATAAACCCTAATTTCATCACATGTATAAAAAACCATTAAACTAAATCCTAAACCTTAATTTTATGACAAATACAACACCTAAGTTCCCTAATTTCATCATAAATGCATTTTAATGAAGGTAATTAGGGCCAATGTGAACCTGTTAAACCTAGTTTTACAAGTCTATGATGTGATTTGAGGATAAATTAGTTCATATTTCCTTACATATTGAGCCAAGTACTACATTGATACAACTATAAACCATAAACCCTAAACCCTAATTTGATCAAAAATGCAAACATGAAATAAACTAAGGCCAATATGAACCCATTGAACATGGACATAAAGTATAGAATATGACTTGGAGTGAGATTAACCCTAATGTCATCATATTTAATGAGATAAAGAGTTGATTCATTCAATCAAGGAGGCATTTGAGGCCAATTTAAACCCCTTAAACATAACTAGAAGAACAAGAGATGGTTTAGGGAAAAAATAAGTTCAATTCTATCATGAATTGATTTAATTAGTCAATTGTTGTAATTAGGGGCATGATTTGGAAAAAATGAGCCCCTAACCCTAATTTATGTCTCAATGAATTATATAATCTATGTAACACATGGCTTAACTGACTCTAATTTTATCATAAATTCAAACACAAAGGTAGTTGTGGATAATTTGAACCTATTAAACCCAAATGGGAGTCTACAATGTTATTAAAATGGCTAAATTAACCCATGTTTCATGACATGTGTTGGACTTAAACCCTATTTTTATCACAAATTGAATATAATTTCGACTAATTTCAAATATAATTTGGGATAATTAAATCTAATTTAGACTATTTGAATCTAGTTTCAAATAAATGAATATATTTTGGACTAATTGATGTCAACCAAAGGGTAAATTACACCTAATTTGGATTAATTTAATCTAATTTATATTCATCTTCATGATGAACTAAATAGTGTGATTTCAAACACCATCCCTTTCAAATCTTTATCCATAATTATTAGGTGGTTGTGTTTTATTAATAGCCCCAATAGTTAATGCTTTCATATTTTACTCATTATGTTCAGATGTGAATGCAAATTATTTGAGACTCCTTTCCCCTTGATTAGTTACAACTGGATACACACTAAAACCAAAGTTGAAAATAGAAATGATATTATGCATGATATAAATTGTTATGTTTAGCTATGTTTTGAGAATGTGTATGGTATAAGCAACATGGAATGCTCTTTTTCAATGAAAAAAGCAATATGTAAAGGGTACATCAAGAGACAAAATAACACAAAGTAATACAAGGCTATCATACAAAATTAAATTCACACATCCAAATGCATTTATAAAAACTAAAAGATCCAACCAAGGTTAAATATCAATGTTACTATGCATGACAAAAATTATTGTGTTTTGAGATATTTACATGTTAAAAGAAACATATAATGCTAGATTCAAGAGTAAGCTTGAAATTGGTGCAACAATAATAATATTTTATATTTAACCTTAAACCATTAAATATAACCATATCATATGAAGGTGAAGTGATGATTTGTGCAATAAAAACTTTCAACAATTAGGGGAAGGGAACCAATAATTAAGACCCCTAACTTCGAGGTCATGTATCTTATATATTATACTACTTGATATTCTAAAAATTTGGATCTAGATAGTTTAACATTTTTTATGTTTACAAATGTCTTTTAAGAGTAAATTTGATGTTATGAGAAGTTTTACAATGAATTTTCTAGCAACACTTCAATTTTAAGGCGTATTTTTAGTATGATGGATCAATAATAATTTTAAAACAAACACATTATTTTATCATTGACTTATAATTTTTAAATATAATCCATGGAAAAAAATACATACAATTCATTAATATGAAATGAAGTACAATGTTCAAATATGTGTGACTCATTAATGTGGAAACAAGTGCCATTTTCTAGATGGTTTAGTGGGATTTTCTCAATTAATGTGGAAAGTTAATGCCACCATTCTCACCACCAATTTTCATCTCCTTGACTTTTCACATACCTCCTCCCCAAAATAGATGGAACCTTGCTAAAATGTCTCAATTGTACGACATTATGTAGAGGAATTTTAGTTGATAGAATGGGTGGATGAAAGTGTACGTGTAGGTGTGGTCTGTAATAGAACCCACAATACTGTTTTATTTACTTTTGCTTAGCCATTATTGTTATTGTGCCTTATATATTCATGTCTTTTATTGTGTGCCTTCACATTTGAGTAAATAATTATTGGTATGTTAATGTAATGATATAGTATATATTTATATATTTTCCATTTAGTTTGTTGTGTTATTTATTTGATTTGAAATTAGAGTGGAAAACATGTGGATCATTAATGTGGAATCCACTACCATTTTCCACATGGCTAGATAAATTTTTCTTCATTATTGTGGAAAATTAATTCCACCCTACATGCCACTAAGAATCATTCCTAGTTATTTATATTTTCACATGGATTTTATGGTTATTGTGCCTTGTATGTTCTTTTTTTAGTTGTACACCTTATACATTCCTATTTTTTTTATTCTTTCTATGTTTAATATTTTTTGGGTGTGCCTTCACATCTAAGTAAATGTTTATTGGTATTTTAATAGGACAGTTGTTATTCATATGTTTTCCATTCACTCTATTATATTACTTATTCAATTTCAACTCAAGATGGAAAATACATACATCATTAATGTGGAATCCACTACCATTTTCCACAAGGTTAGACATGATTTTATCCATTATTATGGAAATTTAATGCCACCTTGCATTCCACAAATGTTCTTGGTTATTAATATTTTTGCATGGATGTTATGGTTATTGTGCCTTATATGTTCCTATTTTCTACTACGTTCCTTATATGTTCCTATATTTTTTTGTGTTTTATTTGTTCATGTTTTTTTGTGTGCCTTCACATCAGAGTAAAATTTTACTAGTATGTTAATGGAGTGATATAATGTTAGACCAATAAACATTTCTCCTTAACTTTTCATGTCCCTCCTCCCCCAAAAAGGATGGAATCTACCTAAAATTTCATGACCATGTCTTACTATAAAGTAATTTTAGTCATCATAATGGAGGGATGAAAGTGTTCATGTAGATGTGTTTCTTATAAATGAACCACCATAGTGTTTTATTTTGTTTTTTCATGGTTATTATTATTGTTGTGCCCTTATTAGTCTTAGTTTTTCCCATCCCTATGCCATTTTTCTACGTGGATTTTTAGGCTTTCCTCCATTAATTTGGTGAGTTACTAACACTCTAAGTACCATGAATTAATGTATCGCCATACCTTTTCATGTACCTCCTTCCCCAAATTGATAGCCAATTTAAATTTAGATGGGAATTAAAGTTGTGGTAATGACATAGCAGTAAATGTTATTGTTTTTATATCAACCAATATAGTTTTTTGAAATATATGGCCATGTTGGAAGAGACTTTTCTCATTAATATATGAGTTCCATGTTAGAGGTATGAAACATTACACATGGATGAACCCACATCGTTGGCCTCTTTAAATTCCCATCTGACTCTAATTTTGTTGTTATTTCAATGGAAGGTCTAGATGTTTTATTAATTTATGTTATATTGCCTCAGATCTTTGTGCATTTAATATAAATCACATAATTGTGTGATTTATATTCATTTCCATTTCCCTACAAAACATGGCTTGTAAAACATGTCATTCACTAGTATATGGATGAAAGCCCTCAAGGTTTACATTCGCTTGTTAGTGTTTGTTATTGTCTTTGTATTAAAATCAATGTTTCCATTCAGAAAATAATTATAGGTAGGGCAAGGGTACCAGCAGTTGGGACCCATAACTTTAGGGTCCTACACATTTCATATTATTCCACCTCATGCTATAAAAACTTGGATTTATATGGTTTGACATTTTTAAAGTCTAAATATGTCATTCAAGAGGCAAATATGCATTGTTTTAATTTACATGATCAACACAATAGAAAACAATCTTACAATTTATTTATTAACTATTGTGATAAGATTCAATATTCTTGAATGAAATGGGCATAAATTCACAACCTAGTTGTGGATCATTTCAAGGTAGATAATCATTGAATGAGTCATATGCTAATGTCAATAATAATGGTAATGAAATTGACATAAATAGGTAGCAAGATGATTTGGGTGGTTAATTAATCAATGAACCACCCAACTCATCTGAATGCCTATTTAAGTAGATTTCATTTCCATCATTATTAGAATTAGCATCTAATTCATTCATAGATGATCTACCTTGCAATGATCCATAACTAGATTGTGAATGTATATCCCATTTCTGGCTTGAATATTGAATCTTATCACAAAAGTCCATAACAAAAATTACAAAACTATTGTATGTTGTGTTGATCATGTCATTTGATGTTTCCCACATTAGAACTCATGTTTTCATTCACATTTGACTCACCAGTTGTTGTTATTTTAATGGAATCACTAAAGGTTTCCATTCACATACCACTAAAAGTTACTATATTTGTACTAAAACAAATAGTTATGTGGATATAAGACTTAAGATTTACTAGTACGTGGATGAAAGACTTAAAGGCATTCATTCACATATTAGTGAAATGATGTAGGAGCATCTACAATAGCTTCATGGAGGACTAGTTGAGATCATCAAACATGTAAATTCCAATGATATCCTAGCGTGCAAATTCAAATTCTTGTTTTCCCTCCAAATTGTGTTAGATTTCAAAATTTTACCTTGAAGAGTAAATGTAATTGTCAAAAGTGAAAAGTGAAAAGGTAAAAAGTGATTGTTGGGTTGTTGAGGAAATAAGGGAGAAATAGTTGAAAATGTTTTCAACCTTAGTATATTAAAAACTGTATTTTGTTTTGCCTTAGCCCAAATTGGGCGTAGAGGTTAGAAAAGATGTTCTTGAAAACAGAAAAAGAGAGAATTCAGTAAGAAGAGAGGATGAGAAGGATGTAGAGGAGAAGAAGGATATATTGGAAAGGTCCTCTCATTCAAGGAAAGAGAATAGAATGAAGAAAAGAGAGGAGAAATAGTGAGGGAGGACCTCACTCAAGAAATGTTAAAGTTAAAGAGAAGGAGCAGATTTGATGTTAAGTCAAGAATGTGTGAAGAAGCAGACAAGGATTTGAAATCCATGGAACATTGAGATTGAATCTTGTATTGAATTATAAGTCTTCTATTTGATCTAAGAAATAATAAATTTTTTGTTTCATAAATGGTTTCTTTATGGAATTCTGATGATAGGCCTATGTATGTGTGTGTGTATGATGATTCTCTAAAGAACATTGAAATGTCTGGTTATTTTGTATGTTGGAAAAAATTTAAAATTGGTATTATGTGATCAATAGGTCTTAAAGATCTTTGAATGCTATAAGAATCCTAGATAGGGCCTAAATAGGCTACTCAGGCATATAGACCTACAACCTTCTGTCCAAGGTAAAATCAACATGTAATTCTTTGCATGAAGTTTATAATATCATGGAGATAGATCTATAAGGCAAGTATAAACTTAAAATAAGAAGAAACAGGCTTTATAAATCCCTTTGATATCTTAAAATTCCAACAATTGGCTCTCGAGCCTGTAGGTGACAGTATACAGGCAAACATAAGAAAGTTGCATGTTTTGCATAGTAGATGGATTGATAAGTGCATATTTGATATGAAAATATGAATGGGGAATTAATTTAAGGTATTGAAATGTTTTTTTATCAGCTTGAAAGTCTATTGATCATTGAAATAGAGAAGGAAATCATAAACCCTGTTGACTGTCATACACAGTCAAAGACAATTGTGATGTCTTGCTTGGAAAGCATAGGAGGATGGCATGGTTTGGATGATGGTTGGATAAGGTGTAGGGTATTAAAAAATACCCTATTAAATTTATTATAACCCTTTAAATATGGTAAAACACTCCTAGTTACAATTAATCTGCTCTCAGCCTATGTAAGTCCTTAGAAAACCCTGAATTAGGGTTTGTCCTTCAAAATGAGTTTAAATTCTTTAAAACTCTTGAAAACTTGCAATATTACCCTTGATGATGTTATAAATTTTTTTGAAGTGGTTTTAAAGTGTTTCAGTATGGATAAGTATGGAAAAAGTCAATTGCCAAGTGAGTTCTGGGTGCATGTGAAGAGAAGAGAATAGGCCAATATAGGAAAAGTGGATTTATCCATAGAAGTGCACTAAAAAACATTTGATTATTTTTTAAGAAGGTAATGGGTATATTAAATGATTCTTTTTTTATTATAAAGTCCATACATTACTCTGGAGAAGAAGATTTGCATTCAAGGAGGGTTAATTAGAACATGGCTTAAAGAAGAAAGTACAATTCTGTACAAAGTAACCTCATGAGATTTTCTAGTATGTTATAGAAGGGCTTAATGGATATCCAGAAGTGTTTTTAAATTCATGTTTGAGCTAACTTACAAGGAGTTTTTGCCAATAAATAGAGGAAATAAGGCTAAAAGATGATATCATAGCTTATAGGTCTAAGGAAGAGTTTTAAGTTTTCCACTAAGGAATGATTGATCTGAATAGGTTTGTATAAGCATGTTAAAATCTATGGAACACCTAGAAGAAGCTATCCCATAAGGTAATGGTTACATAATAGTCTAAGGACAGTCTCATCATTTGGTATCAGAGCTTGAAGCTCTTGGGAATTGGTAATTTGATTATGATTTCTAATGAGTTGTTACAGGATTTGGCAAGAGTATCAGTAGGACAAAGCACTAGAAGACCCTGGGAAGAAAAGGTATGAGTAATCTTTGCTATTTGAGTTAAGTTTATTGTGTTGAGAAGTAAACAGGTGAAGAGGAAGGTAGTCAAGCAATTGAGGTTTAAGAAGAGAAGAAGCCAAGGAAGGCTTAGTGAAGAGCCAAGAGAACTCTAGAAGAAGAGCAAGTGAATGATCAAGAAGAAGATCCAAAGCAAGGTAAGATTGGATTTGTGATTTGTGTTTGTTGAAGTGTTGTATAAAGAATTGTTGCAGGATTGAGAAAAGGATCAAAAGACTAGGATGCAAAAGGCCTAGGTGAGACCAAGGAGATTGTCAAAAGACCAGTCAAGGAGAAAAGGATTTGGTGAGATAAGGGATCAAGAAACCAAGGTGGAAAATACTTGGGTGAAGACCTCAGAAATGGAAGTACTGTTGAAGACACTACAAAGCAGCAAGGTACATGAGGGCACCAAGAAGAAAACAAGCACCCCAAAGCAGAAAGATATGATTAATGTTGACTTTGATAAAGAGATTGCTAATTTGAAGAGAGAGTTAGCTAAGATTAAAGATGAATATGAGTCTTGGATGCAGATGGACAAGCAAGCATGGGTATGGCCAATGAATAAGAGGTTGAAGTGGCCTATAGATCTCATAGTGAAAAGGAGAAGAAGGCAAAAGAAGATTGCCATGAAGAAAGAATCCCATAGAGGCTTGAAGAAGATAAGAAGGTTGCTAAGTGAGCAGCAAGAGGAAGAAGTTGTGAAGAAGGTTCTCATTGTGGTGGACAAGAGAAGAGAAGAAAGAAAAGATGAAGTGCCAGGAAGAGCACTTGAAAAGATGAGAGTGTTGATGAAGAGAGCACTCATAGGGACCTTGTGGTCTCTTATTTTTATTTATAATATTGTCTTTGAGTGGGTAATTGCAGGTATGGGCAGCCTTGTGAAGGTCAAGAGAAGGGCCTTGGAGAGTGAAGAGGTTGGTGCAAGAGAAGACACCAAGTACACAAGTGAATGTGTAGGAGAAAAGAAAAAGTTTGCTGATGTTGATAAAGAAGAAGAGATGCATTGGTTAATGCACAAGGGAGGTGTTGAAGAACCCATATAAGTAAGAGAAGAGGTAGAAGATGAAGCTGAATTCCATGATGCCATTGAATGCCAAGAGGAAGAAAGAGAACAGCCAAGCACAAAGGAAGAAAAAGATTGCTCCAAAAACCATGCTATCAAAGAGGTAAATGAAGTGTTAAGACCTGATTTTGATTGTTATTATGAGTATGAAGTTCCTAATGTATAGGTGCAAGAGTTAAGGAAGATGATAGAACCCTTAAAAAGAGAATTTAAGCATGGATATGTGATGCCTAAATGGTGGAAGAAGTAAACTCCCAAGCAATAGGAAGTGCTGGTATAAGAGCATAGTTACAGGATGCCTAAATGGCTTGTGAAGTCAATTGATAAGAAGAAGAATCAAATGTGGGTCCCTAAGAAGGCAAAGAGAGAAGAGGTAAGAATTGAGGCAACAACACCAAGAAGTCAATGGAAGAGGATTGAAGGTGATTCTAGCAGCCACGAGAATGAAGATGAGAAAGAAAACTTCTGACGAAATAATGAGGTAGAGCATGAGGATGCAAAGATGAAAGGTAAGTCAATTACTTGTAATGAATGGGATAATGATATTTTTGAATCATTTAATGATCATTTTATGGAAAATGAGAAATGGAAAATGTCTATGAGGACTAATATTCAGCAAGGAGAGAGTTCCAAGAGGATGGATGATGAAAATGGAGATGTGAAATTAGTTCACATGTTTGAAAAGAATAAGGAGACACAAGGTAAGGATACTGCAATTGTATTTGATAAGTATAATGATGTTGATGAAGAAGTTGGTTTGCATGAAAACAAGCTAAGAAAAGATGAGATAAGAAGTAAAGGGCAAGTAATCCTTAATAAATAAGAACCCAAGTTTGATGAAGAGAATGGTGAGATAGATGAGAGCTCACTAAAAGAAGAGTTGAGAATGTTGGAAGAATTGTTTGGTCACTCAAGAGAGATGAAAGAAGGTACAAGCCATGGTGAAGACACCATTGGAAAGAGTGAGACAATACAAGAGCAAAGAAAAGAGGTTAAAACAATTTTGATCAAGGAACAAGAACATGAAGACAACCAAGAGGCTTCATGGCCTAAAGATTTTGATTCTAAGGTGGCTTTGAATGTTTTGTATGCAGGTATGAAGGTAGTTAAAGTGAATGACATACATGAGTCATTGAAGAAGCTCATGAAACAAGAAGAACAACAAGAAGATCTAGAAGATATGTATGAAGATGAAGAAGCATGGAAGTGGGAGATGGCAGCTGAGAAAGAGATGAGGAGAAGAACATACCAGAAGAGGAAGAACATCAAGATGAAAGACAAAGACTATCAAAGACAAGCATTGGTATTGGCAACAAGACCTTGGGATCCAAGGGTAGAATGAAGACAAATACATTGAGGAGCATTTCATTTGAACTAAGGTTCAAATTGTTTCTAGAGGGAGAGTATGATGTAGGATCATCTACAATAGCTTCATGGAGGACTAGTTGAGATCATCAAACATGCAAATTCAAATGATATCCTAGCGTGAAAATTCAAATTCTTGTTTTCCCTCCAAATTGTGTTAGATTTAAAAATTTTACCTTGAAGAGTAAATGTAATTGTCAAAAGTGAAAAGTGAAAAGGTAAAAAGTGATTGTTGGGCTGTTGAGTAAATAAGGGAGAAATGGTTGAAATATTTTCAACCTTAGTATATTAAAAACTGTATTTTGTTTTGCCTTAGCCCAAATTGGGCATAGAGGTTAGAAAAGTTGTTCTTGAAAAGATAAAAAGAGAGAATTAAGTAAGAAGAGAGGATGATAAGGACATAGAGGAGAAGAAGGACAGAGAGGAAATGTCCTCTCATTCAAGGAAAGAGAATAGAATGAAGAAAAGAGAGGAGAAATAGTGAGGGAGGACCTCACTCAAGAAATGTTAAAGTTAAAGAGAAGGAATAGATTTGATGTTAAGTAAATAATGTGTGAAGAATCAGACAAGGCTTTGAAAGCCATGGAACATTGAGATTGAATCTTGTATTGCATTGTAAGTCTTCTATTTGATCTAAGAAAGAATGAATGTTTTGTTTCATTTATGGTTTCTTTATGGAATTCTGATGACAGGCCTGTGTATGTGTGTGTGTATGATGATTCTCTAAATAAAATTGAAAGGACTAGTTATTTTGTATGTTGGGAACAATTTAAAACTGGTATTATGTGATCAAGAGGTCTTAAAGAGCTTTGAATGCTAGAAGAATCCCAAACAGGGCCTAAACAGGCTACTCAGGCATATAGACCTATAGCCTTCTGTCCAAGGTAAAATCAACGTGTAATTATTTGCATGAAGTTTATAATAGAATGGAGATAGATCTATAAGGAAAGTATAAACTTAAAAGGAGAAGAAACAGGCTTTAGAAATCCCTTTGATATCTTAAAATTCCAACAGTTGGCTCTCAGGCCTGTAGGTGACAGTATACAGTGAAACATAAGAAAGTTGCATGTTTTTCATAGTAGATGGATTGATAAGTGCATATTTGATATGAAAATATGAATGGGTAAGTAATTTAAGGTATTTAAATGTTTGTTTATCATCTGGAAATTCTATTGATCATTGAAATAGAGAAGGAAATCATAAACCCTGTTAACTGTCATATACTGTCAAAGACAACTGTGATGTCTTGCTTGGAAAGCATAAGAGGATGGTATGATTTGGATGATGATTGGAGAATGTTTAGGGTATTAAAACATACCATATTAAATTTATTGGAACCCTTGAAGTAGGGTGAAACACTCCCAATTACAATTAATCTGCTCTCGGCCTGTGTAAGTCCTTAGAAAACCCTGAATTAGGGTCTATCCTTCAAAATGAGTTTAAATTATTTAAAACTCTTGAAAACTTTCTATCTTACCCTTGATTATGTTATAAAACTTTTATAAGTTGTTTTAAAGTTTTTTAGTATGGATAAGTATGGAAAAAGTCAATTGCCAAGTGAGTTCTAGGTGCATGTGAAGAGAAGATAATAGGCCAATATAGGAAAAGTGAATTTCTCCAAAGAATTTCACTAAAAAACGTTTTATTCTCCTGTAAGAAGGTAATGGGTATCTTAAATTATTCTTGGTTCGATTATAAAGTTTTTACTTTACTCTGGAGAAGAAGATTTGCATTCAAGGAGGGCTAATTAGAACATGACTTAAAGAAGAAAGTACAATTGTATACAAAGTAACCTCATGAGATTTTCCATTATATTATATAAGGGCTTAATGGGTATCCATAAGTTTTTTTACATTCATTGTTGAGCTAACTTACAAGGAGTTATGGGCAATAAATAGAGGAAATAGGGCTAAAAGATGATATCACAACCTCTAGGTCTAAGGAAGAGTTTTAAGTTTTCCACTAAGGAATGATTGATCTGAATAGGTCTTTATAAGCATGTTAAAATATATGGAACACCTAGAAGAAGTTATCCCACAAGGTAATGGTTACAGAACAGTCTAAGGACAGTCTCATCATGAAATCTATTATCTTTGTATCAAAATTAAGGTTAACATTCACATATGAAGGAATGTAATTATTTTTGTATCCAACCAAATTATTTTATTATTTTGTTTTTTTTTATTTTTATGATTCACACATAATGATTGGGGAGGTAAGGCTAAGGTTTGTTTCTCCCTCCTTTAGCCAATCTAGTGCACACACCTGTGAACTCAGACTTAAACCTCTAGTTTAAAATTTTGACCAATAATATTTTTTAAATAAACACATTATTGTATCGTTAGCTTATAATTTTTACAAGGCACATATTAAAATAGATATGGGTCATTAATATAAAACAAAGGGTCATGCTAAAATACAGGTATATCCACAATATTGAATATTTATCAGTAGGTGGATGGAATCCATGATTATTTCCATTCACATACCAATAAATGTTTTTATCTTTCTATCCAAATTAAAATTTTGATTAACATATTAGTAAATGTAGACTCAGATCTATCAAACATAATCCTTATTTGAAATCATGTTGTGTTTTCCTTATACTATTGTTATTAAATTATTGAACATTTTCTACTATATGGACGGAAATCATGAAATTTAATTATATGTTACCATGAATTATTGTTATTTTGTTATTTATTAACATGTTCAAAATTAAAAATATTATTTTCCTTAAGTATTTTTCATATGTTTTTGATATGTTGATGTGAAAAGTTATCAATATTTTGTCCATTATATTGTCAATGTTGATGATAGTTTTTACATTCTATTGATAATTATTATAATCATGCATTCTTTATTTTTACATATATTGAATTTTTGTAAAGGTTGAATGTTTCATGGTCTACTCATTTTGAGAATTTTTTAAATACATTTTATTTCTTGACACTTGTTATGTTTGCAGAATTTTTATTTGTTTTCCATTGTATCTTTTAACATAATATATGTTTGTAAAGTTTGGTTTTCCTAAACTTTGTGAATTTGTAATGCACAACTCTATATTGCTTCTATTGTTTTATATATGTTGTTGATATTTTTTTTCTATGGGTAATAATGATAGATTTAAAAGTCAAGAGTGGAGAAAAACACTAGGGTTTTCAATTTCAAGGGGAAGTTTTTAAACTTTTATTAAGATACTGGAATATTTTTAGGCTAGATGGTAGATATAAATAAAAATTAATAATTCTATAATGAAACTAAATAGCTTTACCTTCATTACATTTCTTAATGCACTTAATTACATTAGATATAAAACTAAATACATTTTTTTTTATAATTTACTCGTATTCACTTTTGATTGAGACCAATATTTTATGCTCCCTCCCTTAGTTATTATACTCAACTTTCTTGTGTAATAAAACTTAAACCATCATGGTTGAAACTTAATGTTGCATTTTCAGCCTATTGAACCATTTTTTGAATTTTCATTTACATTTGTTGTTTGACCTAAAACACATTCAAAATTTTTAGTGATTGTTGTTATTTTTTAACATATTCATCACTAAATTTAGTAAATTTAACTCCTTTATCCCTCGTTATTCCATCAAAATTTATAAAATTGATATTACACTTCATTCCCATACCATTCCAAAATTCCATATCTATTCTATCATGTTCTTTATTTTGCTCCTTTTATTTTCCTTGGTTGTATCTTATATTACACCATATTTTGGATTTTGATTCCCTTTATGATTTCTTGATGTCCCCTTTTGATTGAGGTAAATATTTGTTGTTCCCTTCTTCATCCATTCTACTTTGATGTATTTTATTATTGCAGTGGGTTTTCCTTCTTCCTTAACCTCTTCATCAATGACTTAAGGAAATTCCACTTATGTAGTCCTTATTATGCCATGTGTAATATTCTTATTTTCATTCCCCATTGTGAACTATAACAATCAACAAGTTATATAATTAATTGAAAATAGAATGGAGTGCATATAAAAACTAGTTACAATAAAAATTAATTATAATGTTGAACATGTGAATGAATAAGATAATAACATGATATCACAACCTTGTATGTAAATCAAAGTGACATGATTTAACAAAAGTATTTTATTTTATATATCTAATTCTATGTTTACTAGTATTCTAATGAAATTATTAATTTTAATATAAATACAATAACATTTACTGGCATGCGAATGAAAACATTCATGGATTCCATCCACATACTAGTAAATATTTAATCATGTAGACACACCTATCTTTAAACATGGCCCTTAATTTTAAATTGATGGCCCATATTTATTTTGATCCATGCCTTGTGAAAATTATAAGCCAATGATACAATAATAAGTTCATTTAAAAAGTATCATTGGTCAAAATTTTAACCCAATGAGTTTAAGTCTAAATTCATAGGTGTGTCAATAATATTCACTAAAGGAGGTAGAAAAAAACATTAGCCTTACTTCTTGAATCATTATGAATGATAAAAAAAATAATTACATTCCATGATATGTGAATGATAACCTTAATTTTGATACAAAGAGATTAATTGTCACTGTTATGTGAATGATAACATTAGTTTTGATACAAAATCAATAAATTTTACTACTTTGTGAATGAAATTATTCAAGGTTTCAATCCACATACCAATAAATATTAATTATTTCATCCACATAACAATTATGTTGAATATAAAGACAATAACATTTAATGGTATGTAAATAAAAACCTTGAGTGAGTGCATTAAAATACTAATAAATGTTGATTCCAACATGAATGAAAATTTGGGCTCAAGTATGGTCAATTTTTCATCCTCCATCATGTTGATCAAGTTGAAGATGGTATGCATGTTGACATTAACATGCCACATTAATGGAAAAATGGATAGCAATTATTTTTTAGGCTTCTACAATGTAATGGTGAGAACATTTTCTTATTCATTAGAAGGAGAAATCAAAGTCACCCTATAATAAAGGATTTTATAAATAATATCCACTATTATGGGTTGAATTTGAATGTTTTTTTAGTGAATAAAAACCTTCAAGGCTTATATCAACATACAAACATCGTGCAAGGAAATATAAATGTGGCACATGTATGAAGCACACAGTGATGTGATTTCTAAGAATCTATAGTGCTTCCATTAAAATACAAGTAAATTTAGAGTCTTATCAAAATTAAAAGAGGCCAAAATTATGGGTTAAATAGTGGGTAATTTTTCATCCCCCCAACATGGAACTTCATTGCATTTTAATAAGAAAAGTGTCTTCCAACATGGTAATAGAATTCAAAAAACTATATTGGTTGATATAACAATAATAACATTTACCATCCTTTGAATGAAAAAAATAAGACCTTATTATAATTTTATTTATATGAAACACATCTACATGAATTCTTTCATCTCTCCATTATGTTGACTAAAATTTCTCTTTGTAACATGGCTTGGTTGAGAAATTTTGGGTTCATTTCATCTATTTTGGGGGAGGAGGAATGTGAAAAGGTAGGGAGATATGTTTATTCATGTAACATTTCATCACTCCATTAACATACCAATAAATTTTTACTTAGATGTGAAGGCACACTAAAAAAACATAAAAAAATAAAGCATGCTAAAAATAGGAAAGTATAAGGTACGCAACAAAAAATAAGAACTTATAAGGAACAATTACCATATGATCCTTCTGAAATTTTTAATAATTAGTAATGTTTATGGCACATAGGGAAGCATTAAATTTTCATAGTAATGGATAAAATATCATCTAACCATATGAAAAATGATGGTGGCTTCCATGTTAATGAGCTATACATTTTCCATTCTGATTTGAAATTGAATAAGTAACACAACATAGTGATTGGAAAACATTTGAACAACAGCTATGTCTTTTCATTAGCATGCTAGTAAACATTTACTCAAATTTTAATTCAAGTAAAAAAAATTAATAACCAATGCACACATAAAAAAACATGAACATAAAAGACATAATAATAATAAAAACCATGTGAAAATACAACAAACACAATTATGGGTTCCATTACAAAGAACACACCTATGTGTAACCCTTAATCCCTCCATTTTTTGACTAAAATTCTTATATGTAACATGTAATAGTGGAGAACTTTGTTGATCTTCACTTTTTTTACATTTATAGATAGATTGTATGCAAAAAACATAATATGAATTTTGAATGGTCTATGAATGGTGAGGCTTATATTTTTATTCATTTTTATAGATGAGACATTAAAAGAGGTATTTCAAGTTTGATGTTGCAACCAAATGTTTAAATTTTGAATAGGATAGGATATAATAGAATGTAAGTGGTCTAATAAAAATATTATAAATCTTAGATGTTTTATATTTTATCTTATTTAACTTACAATCATGTGTCTTAAAGTGAATTTGTGGGACTCGATTTTTTTTTAAGTTGGTGTTTTTAAAATGTTTACACCTTTAAAATATTAGTAAATGATATAGGTTTTTAAATTTTATATTTTAATTTGAAAAATATAGTCATTTTTATGAATATCATATTCAATTTGTGTGACATGATTTACATTTAAATTCTAATTGCAGTACAAAATCTATTTTAAATATGTACTTGTAATTTTATAAAAATATTCTTATTTGTAACATATTTTTTCAAAAAATAAAAATACTTTTATAAAATAATTAAGAAATTTTTTTAAAAAAAATATACAACCCATAATACATAATTAAATAAATATGAATGTATTATAACATGGAAAATGAGTCACAACTATATTCCCAACTACTGTCCCCCGTCACTCCTCCCTCCCCCCACACTCCCCACCGCCCCCGCGCCCCCCCCCCCCCCCCCCCCCCCCCCAACTAATGGTCCCCTTCACTAATAATTTTTCATGTATTATTTGCTTTGCTAAAATATTAGAATTCCATTTCAAAATTTAGGTAAGAACCAGCTTAGGTACCAAGAGCAGAACTTGTTAATAAGTTTTAGTAACACCCATCCCAATCACACTATGAATATTAATCAGGGAAAAATATAAAAAATGAGTATGTGCTTAAATAAGTTTAATCTAAGTAGGTTTCTTTATATCCTTTTTGAAGAGGATCAAATATATCCATTTGGAAAAAGTGTATCAATGCATTGTGTATGCACATCACCTCTAACATATTTAAAACCAACTCTATAATAATTGATGACATTATTTCGATTTTTTTTTTTTTTAACAATGTAATATAAATGAAAATGTTTCCTTGTTATAACAATTATAATATCTCTAATTCAAATAAAATGAAAGTATATAATTTTAGGAATCACATTTCAGACAAGACAAACATAAAATGGAATCTGTGCTTAAAAAATGTTAAACTAAGTAGGTTTTTATAGATAGAATTTTGAGGAGGGTAAAAAATATCCACTATAAAAAAGTGTATCAATGCACAATATATGTGCATCACCTTCAACATATTTAAACAAATTCTACAACAATTGATGGCATTATTTTAATTAGTTAAATAATATGACGTAAAGAAATTCATGTCTTGTTATAACAATTGTAGTTATGTCTAATTTGGAACAAATGAAAGTATATCATTTTAGGAATCACATTTTAGACAAAAGGAATTTCTATTAAGAGTAGTCTAGGTATGCAAGGAAAACTAACTTTAAAAAATTGTGTGGTAGAAAGACATATTAAACAAATTACATTAAGGATTATTGGGCTTCTCTTTGGGCTCTACTTCCTACAATTGTTGTGGCATGAATTTTCTTGTTAACTAAAGAAGAACTTGAATGGAGCATCTTAACTCAACACATTCCATTCTCACCTAACAGAGAAGTATCTTATTATAGAGGGTCATGCACCTAGTTTGTCCTTAACA
Organism: Torreya grandis; assembly: GCA_037957365.1. Lineage (NCBI taxonomy): Eukaryota > Viridiplantae > Streptophyta > Pinopsida > Cupressales > Taxaceae > Torreya > Torreya grandis. Next base: position 748,476 of record JARHVA010006534.1, on the reverse strand, counting down.
TAGCAAATAGAAAGACTTAGTTATAGTTATTTTCAAATCTGAGAGGTAATAAATGTTATTGGCCAAATCATAGCTATAAACTGTAGAGAATTAGTAGAAAATCAATATTTTGTTTTATGAAATTAAGTCACAACTTAGATTTAATTTACAACAATTCAACACACAATCCTTTCTATTAAAAAATTGTTACAATACACCAAAATAAATTATATTAATTTCCATGAATGGCCAAGATCCATAAATTAGAATTGAAAATACTTCCAAGTAAATAATTTTCAAATCATTGTCAAAGTTCATGACAAGAAGGGTATAGTTTTAGTGTAATCTTCTCCAAAAGAAAAAAAACCTTCATTTAAGACTCCAAACATTATGGTAACAAAATAAGGGAAAGAAATGGAAAATAAAATTTAATGCAAATATCTTATTAGGGAATTAGTAAAGAACAACTTAATTCTATACTTAGGTATCAAGGATGAGTCTAATAACTAGCATGTGTTCCATCCACAAAGAAGAGGACCCTCACCAAAGAGAGAAAACAACATGCTTATGGGAAACAAGGGTTGGTTTTTCAAAGGCAACATCTGGTATACTTATTTAAGATGGAAAAATAAAGCTAGAGTTTGGGTGCATATGTTTCCAAGTAAAGTGATAATGATTCTATGCTAATAATGAATCTTTGGAAGTTTGAATTTGAACATGTAAGCACTCAATTAAACAAAATAATGGATATCACCACTAAACAAACAAACAAAAATGATAACCAAATTAAGGAATATATTTTAAGGTTATAGGTTACATCAAAATAAAACAAATATTTTGGCAAGAAAATGTTTCTTTATAGAATTTTCATCTAACAACATTATTTTCTCAGCCATAGATATTATCCTCTTTGAGTCAATATATGAAATTTAATTTTAAACCAATTACATTAAACTTTCATATTCTTAAGCATAAAATTAAGGTATTGCAACAAATGCCCCAATAAATGCATGAACAAGTAAATGAATTCATAAAATATATAGAGAATATCAAGAAATAATGAAATTATATTATGAAAAATATTAGATTCTCAATATTTCAAATTAGAAGAAAATTTCTACTAGCAAATTAAACTCAATATCTCCTTGTTAATAGTAAGATGCACCAACTTATTGTCTAGCTATTGTGGTCCATTCATAATAGCAGAAAAGATAAATAAATTAGCCTCAACAAACAAATTTTCATCTCATGTTAGAATGCCCCAAATCTTCTACATAATTTTCCTATAAAAAATGTCATTAATCTATATGAGAGTGTATATCCTACATTTTTTGATGTTGAATTACTTAAACAACAAACTCATGACCAAATAAGAATATTGGAGGAAATAATAAAGAAACTAAGAAATTGGGATATAAAATAATATCTTAATAGTGATCAATATCATGACATCATCAAATTATAAGTTGTATTTTATGTACAAAACCCACTAAGATCAACAATTTAGCTTGTGACATTAAAAAGGTTTTTCATTTTTTTTGGTTTTGGTTTTTTTTAATTTAATTAAATTTAACTTCCATTAATTTTGTTTGACTATGCTAAATATTATTGGAATAAAATAATTTAGTAATCATAGTTATCTACTTCTATTCTATTATTCTTTGGTTTTTATGGTAAATATTAAAAGCTTTTAGGCACAACTATTAAACCTTTATAGAAACAAGGCATTGAAGAACATTAGGTAACTTAAGAATTACAAACTAGTTACAAGTTACTTTGTACTTTACTAGTGTATGTAGGCATTAAGAAGTTAATAATCTATAACATGTGCTATGTTCATAATTCTAGATCCATGTCTTTATTCAAGTGGTGGCTCAAGTTCCATGACTATTGGTACCACTAAACCCGAGTCAATGGTTTGTAGTAATGCCAAACCAATCCCTGTGGTCTGTAGTACAACCAAGACCAATATTCAACTTAATCAATGCCTACTAAGTTTCTCCATTTATACAACACCAATAATTCTGTTAACGAAATATAGTGGTAGTATTAGTTTTCCTTGGAAACATCTCTTTTCTTGCCCTTTTTTTGGGGGGTAGAGGCAGCCCAGGATCAATTGTTACATTATAATAATTCAACCCTAAAAATGAAAGGTGAGAAGAAAACCTATATAAATCCAATCATCTCATCATCCATAATGGATTATTTTCCTTCTACAGAACTATACTCTCATGCGTACATACATACATAGAAAAATAGGAGATATAAGAGAAGAGGGATCAACATCCCTAAGCTATTCATCTCTTTTCAAAGAATGTCAGAATATTTAAATTGATAAAATCATGTGGCCATTCTATTTTTTTTTAATGTCATTTCCATTTCTATATTTTTGAATAACATTGATTCCACATATAGATTCTTTCAATTTAAAGTGTTGTGCCCTTGATATTTCATGGGATCTAAATCAAGGCTTTTAGTTGCTTATCAAATACATTTTTTAAAGTTAAGGTTCAGGAATCTAGTTACATGGTTGAATGTCTCCACACTTTTATCAAGTGGAGCCTACCTAGAAGTCTTGATCTTTTATAATCAATTTCTCCTCTTTTTTTTCTTTTCTTGTCATTTACTATAGGGTATCAAAGATACCATTGTATCCATGTGTCCATGCCTTACATCTAACATATTATTCTGATTAATGACTTTCCAAATATACATAAATGAAATTCATACATAATTATGCTTATAAGGTTCTCATATAAAATGACTCTTAACAAATAAACATGAGCCAATTTAGCTATTACAACCATATTTGACCTGAGTATGGTTAATCTAAAATGCACTTTCACTATTGGCATATATTGTAACCATCATACTATTTTGATACCAAATTTAACTTATAATTGTGGTGTAGGTTCAGAACATGAAAAAATCCTTCTACAATGTTATTTCAATCATATGTGTGGAAATTAATCATAATTCATTCAAAATATTTGGGGAAAACTTCAAAAATATCATAAGCAATTGCACTTTTCCTACTTTTGTACATTGTTATAAACAAATCTATTAATGTGCATGAAATTTCATACATATAGTACCTTGCAAAAACCATATTCTTTCTTACTTAAAGTATAGAGTTTAATCTTCCTCTGTCATCATCCTTGAGCATGCCTATGCCAAATATATATAATAAATCAACATGCCTTTATAAGTATTCCACTTTTTAATTGTTTTCAACACACCAAAAAAACCATTCATATGTTCCAATGTCGAATAGTCTATAGAAAGAAGTGAAAAATATTAACATGCCATTAGTAGTAAATAGGTCCTTACAAAAGGAAAATAGAAGGAAGACAATATCGTTCCAATCATGGTTCTAAATGTTATGCATTTAAATATTATCATGGAAAATGCAGGATAAAATATCCATTTTATAGTTTCATGAGGACATAAAAGACTAAATTAACAAGATTTATAAAAATACTATCATGGAGGACATTGATTTTAGTTTTTATAGTTCTAATAGATACTCTAAAATTAATGTTAGATGACCCATCAAGTGCATGATAACATGCATGGTATCTATTCAAGGAGAAATTTCAAAAAATACATCTTAATAGGTAGAGGGCTCAACACTATAAACATGAATAGATACCATAAAAATAAATAAATAACCTAAAACTAGTTTTTTATTTAAGTAAAACCTTCCTTGCCTTGATATATCTACAAATAATGCTTCCTCATCTTCCTCAGAAATAATAATTCTCTACAAAAAATGTTGATAGTTATTTTTTCAAAAAAATCAATAAAATATTCAAATGGAGTTGTTCCATGCATTTTCAACATACCCTAGAGAAACCATTCTCTTTCTTCATTTGGGTATGGTAAAAATCACAAAATAATATGGTAAATACATAAAAAAAAAAAGGGACCAAAAACCATTTGGAAAAAGCCAAATCATATTTCTCTGTGTAAAAAAAATTCAATGACTCGATTGGAAAAATTAAGTAGTTCTTAGTAAGCACAAAAACCATATGGATGTAGGGTATTTTATAGGATAGGACCCTATAAAATCTTAAGTGGGGTTTTCTAAACTAGCTTTCCATCCTTGCTAAGAGGGGAACTATTGCCACTTTTTCTCATAGTCTGTTTCATTTCTTTTTAATATCAGCCAGAACATTTTGGTGAGAATATTTTTTTTCCCAACCATAGAGATCACAACGTAAATTTTTTCCTCTCCATGGTTGGGATGGCTCCCATTAATGGTGATAATTTATTCTTTATCACCATGGTTGGGAGCCCTCCCAACCATAAAGTGGACATATTTTTCCTTCTCCATGATTGGAAAGGCTCCCAACCATGTTGGGAAAACCAATTGACACCACCATGGTTAGGAGGGCTCCCAACCATGGTGAGAATTTTTTTCCACCATAATTGGGAACCCTCCCCACCATGGAGATGATAACAACTCCCAACCATGGTGAGAATTTTTTTTCACTATGGATGGGAGCCCTCCCAACTATGGAAATGATAGCATAAATAACCATGGAGAGGAAAACATTTGTCCTCACCATGGTTGGGAGGGATCCCAACCATGGTGAGAATTTTTTTTGACCTCATTGTGGTTGGGAGACCTTAAACCATGGATATGATAGAGTAAATTTTGTCTTCTCCATGATTGGGGGAGATCTAAACCATGGTAAGAAAAAAAACTGTCACTGTGATTGGGAACTCTCTCAATGATGGAGAAGATAAAAACATGTCATTTCCAATTCTCACCAAGGTTGGGGGCCCTCCCAACTAAGTAGAGGACAAATAAAAAATTTGTTTTGTCCATGGTTGAAAGGGACCTCAAACTTGGTGGAACTTTTTTCTCTCAGCTTTGTTAAGAGGGGTCCGAACTATGGTGAGAAAAAAATTATCACCATGGTTAGTCCCAACTATAGAGAGGACAAAAAAATTCCTTGGTATAATTTTTTTATCTCACCATATTTATTCCCAATCATAGAGAAGACAAAAAATTTATTTTTCATCTCCATAGTTAAGAGGGATAAGAATATTTTTTTCTCACAATGGTTAGAATCGCTCTAGCCATGGTTCTCACCATGGTTAGGATCCCTCCCAATGAAGGAGAGAAAATTTTATGGTGGTGAGAATTTGTATTTTCACCATGGTGAGAATTTTTGTAAAACCATGGTTTAAAATCTTTCCAACCATGGAGAGGTAAAATTTTCCCTCTCCATGGTTGGTTGGGTTCCCAACCATGGTGAGGGAAAACAGTCACCATGATTGGGAGCCTTCCTAACCATGGTAAGAATTAAAAAAATCTCACCATGGTTTGGATCCATCCCAACCATGGGGAGGACAAAATTTTCTTTGTTATCTCCTTGGTTAAGAGGGATCCTAACCATGGAAAGGGAAAAAAATTCCCTCACCATGGTTATGAGCCCTCCTAACCATGGAGAGGGAAAATGTTTCCCTCTCCATGTTTGGGAGAGATCCCAAACATGGTGAGAGTAAAATATTTATCATGGAGAGACAAAATTTTGGCCTCTCATTTGATGAGGCTGCCACGTGGCATGATATAACTCTACCATATGACAATTAAACAATTTTATGAATAAGGGATGATATTGGTAAGGGTTTATTGGTGAGGTTTGATTGGGCCCTTGACCTCCCAAGATGGATAAAATATATGTTAGGTATGTATTCATTTTATCCCATATAATTTATTCTAGATCATTCCTTTGATCATATATATATTCCCTTGGACTCCTTGACCCCATATCTATATCAATATGGAGGTTGGGGGGAGAGAGGAATGGATGGGGTGGGAATGAGGGAGACAAATATTTACTGTCTGTCAGGAAACCTTAGAGTGACTTGGAAAAATCATAGGAAAGTTTACCATAACCTTCAAAAACTCTTGTTTTATGGGTTATGAAGTTCTTTACATTTGATGGCTAGTTTGGAATTTTTATTTTATTTTCATTAATATCAATTGACAAACCTCAATATGCAATTTTACATATATGATAAATATAATATATTAAATTTGTAATTTTACTTCTATATATACAATTTCTAATAATTAATTTAAAACTAAAAGAAAACAAATTGAAATTAGATTGCATCAAGAAAACGGAAAAAAATAATAATGAAGTTTCTTGGCTTAAATTAAGCCTACGATGGATCAATTTTTTCCTAGTGTGAAGGTTTGATACCATAAGGTATGAGGTTTAATTCAAGTATTGAATAACTTTGGTAGAATGGATTCCCCTTAATCCTTAGCACTAAGCTGAAGCAAATTGATTATCTGTGCACAATATACAAAATATGATGCAACACCATAGATATTATTTTTTTTATAAGATGATAAATATAATTTAATTCCAAAAGGAATAGATGGCATAGTCAAGATATAATATAATTAATCAAGATAAAAGGACCATAAAAAATGAAACAAATTGGAGTAATGAACTATCAAGAGATACCTTCCAATTAGTCTCCAAGCATTTGATTGATTGTCAACCATTCTCTAACATTTTTTGCTTGACAAACATATTTCTATTTCCTTCAAGCATTCATCTCCTTTTGATATTCCCATTCTCTACCTCCTCTAGCCTACCATTATATAAATTTATATGCTTCCTAAAAATCTTCTCAATGTCATGACACCTCCATGGTATTAGAGAATAGATTTTTCACAAATACCCATCAATATATACAGGCAGTGATGCAAAACAGGCATCTAAGTTAATAAAATTAATAGCTTGGTCTAGCTCTCCAAACACTTATAATAAAAAATTCTTTAGAATCTGAAATTCTCCTTGTTTTAGTGGAGCCTATGTTTACAGCTTGCTTCACTTAACATCACTAATAATATCCACAAGAACATTGTCATTGTTTCAAATTATGGAACTGACTCCAATCTCTCAAAAAAATTCTCTTGCAACAATCTTAGAGATAAACTTGGTTGTAGTGTGGTAGTCAATGCATACTAAAATATTCTTAATGAATCTAATAGTTGTTCTAGAGCATGTGTTTAACAATCCAAATGCAATTGCTAACTTTTCACTATGGTGGTAGAGGAATAATCATTTTTCCTCCTCCACATTAGTCACTACATGAATTGAATCTAGAAAATTCCCTGATACTTTCAACTCCCAAGATAATCTCACCAAATTTGTATAGATCTCATGTTTATTTAGGTGTGATCTATCACCAACATAAAATGTGTGTACCATTTTATGGACTACATCAAAATACATATAGGTATATTTTTAATCTCTCTATTTTTTATTAATATCCTTACCTTTTAAATGTCAACACCACCTACCCACGTCTTCATAAATGTTTGATAAAAGAACATAAGGTGTAGTGTCTTCAAAATCCAAATCAAAAAGGAAATTTGTAGTAAACACTCTTAGCCCTGCATTCTTGGTATAAATGGGATTTTGAGTATAAATTTTAGAGCTTCCTCAAGATAGCCAACACAACCAAGAAGGTTTACCATGCATACATAATGATCCATTATACACATAATGTAATAAGTGTTACCCATGGAATTGAAGTATTCAGAGCCCTCATCAACTAAACCTACATGATTTCATGAAAATAAAACATAAACAAAGCTTGAATGGTCAGGGTATGTTCTAGTATGATTTATTACATCAAAGAGTTTGAGATAATCCTTATGAAATCCATGCAATGTGTAACCTTTAATCATCACACTCCACATATTCACATATCATCAAGGCATTTTCTCAAAAAGTTCACATACCCTTTCTATTCTTCCATATTTTGCATACATGTCTATTAGAGCACTTACACCTACATCAACTAATAGACGTCCCCTTTTAATTATGGTTTGATGGATTTCAACACCCTATTCCAAAGCTTCCATTTTGACATAGGCTAGAAGGGTGATGGAAAAGGTTTCAGAGTTTGGATTTATGCCTACCACTTGCATTTGCTTAAGAGTATACAAGCCCTTTTCAATAAGCCTATTTTGTGTATATCATATAATCATTACAATCCATGAGCCCACTTTTATTTTGAGCATTTTTTCAAATATTACATGAGCCTTGTGAATGCTTTAAAATTTTACATACATGCCTACCATGGCACTCACAACCATAACATCTATAAAACAATCCACTTTCAATTATACTTTGACAGATTTCCATTCTTGTTCCAAATCTCCCATATTTGCATAGGTTGGAATTATACTAGTAATGGTTGTGGGGTTTGGATTTACAACTGAAAATTTACATTTTATTAAAAGTTCCCAGTGCCTTTTCAACAATCCCATTTTTTGCACATCATACAATCATCACATTCCATGCCACTAGATATCATAAAGCCTCATCAACAACACCATTTCATACATATCCTGCAATCCTAGAATTCCATGAGACAATATTTCTTTGAGACATTTTTTCAAATAGTTCATGTGCCTTATATATGCTTCCAAATTTTGAATACATGTTTATTAGGGCATTCATAACTACAATATCTAAAGAAACCCCACTTTTGATTATGATTTGAAGAAGTTCCAAAGCTCTTAGTTGGAGATGACAAAGGTGAACTATTCAAGTTGGAGACTAGTTCATTACATTTGGTGTAAGAAAGTCAATGTCTCATTAGGATAACCATGTCTTTGGTAAATTAAAATCATCACATTCCTTAAGAAGCTATCTTGTTTTGTAAATCCCATCATTAATGAAATATTAGATTTGTTTACCCTATGAAAGTACATTCTTAGAAATGCAAGTGTGATATAATTGAATATATATGTTAAGGGCCTAGTCCCATGGTACTGTAACTACTAAAATATTTAGTGCGTGATATAGAGATTATTTAGGGTAAATTATGCAATAAATTTCTCTCATGGATTTTTAAAATTGTAAAAATTATCCATTCACATAAAATTTAGGAGGTTTGAATATAAAAAAAATTATAGCATAATTTTTTATTAATGGTAAAGTACTTTTTTATGCCTAAATTTTATCTATGGGTGTCATAAATTCTTTCCTCCAACCTCTACCCATCTATGAAAATCTTTTTCATATGCAGTCACGGCTCCTATTTTTCAAGAAAATATTTAATATTTTATAGTTTAAGAATTTTAAAGTTGCATGAAACCACCTGCAACTAAAAAATAATTGCAATTACCCCTCCATGAAACCATACTATAAGTATCTAGGGACAAGCAGAATGTGTAGGGATTATATGAACTAACCCTCGCTAGAGAAAGATGCAATATCTAGATGGGCAGTGGATGGAATTTTATGATTATAAAAAGCTAGTAAAAGTGTGTTATTATTATGCAGACATTTTTTCATTGTAGAGTATGAACCACATATTCATCTATGCATATTCAACAAATAGCTATGCTATATAATATGCTTTAGAACACATGAACACATGATTTAATTTTTGAATTCAAATTCATTGGCATTGGTTGTGGAACATTTAGGGTGTCATGTTTGTATGGAAATAAAATAGTCAAGTAAATCTTTGTATGCAAAAATGTTTTCACCACTTTTCTTTATTTTTTATTTGGGGAAATGTTGTTGGTCCATGATAATATTGTGAAATGACTAAATTTTATTGTTTGTTTGGTTAAGGATAGCTTTTTTACATATATATGGGGATGACTTTTCATATATCACCTGAATTAAGTATAAATTAAGTTAGCACACTGTTAATTTTTTATATATATATATATATATATATATATATATATAACCTTGATGTGGAATGTTTTTGATAAGGTAAGGTGGCAAACCAGGGGCCAAACCCTTCACAGAGCAAAAAAGACAAGAAGGCAAACAAACAAAATATGCCTTTAGAAAAGCGATGACACTAGTCGAGAACCAACAGACAAAAAAATAAGAAAAACTAGAAATAGAGAGACCAAATTCAGAGGGGACTCTCCTTACATAGTTAATGATTTAATAAGATCATTAAGTTTCTCAGTATTCTCTGCATTGTCAGCAAACCCAGTATTACCCACTTCTTTTAGCATAGACATGTTCAGGAGGATTGTATTCTGGATTCCCTTGGCAAAATTCTATTTTAGCTTCTAAATACGATCCTTCAGGGCCCCAATTTTAGATTTCAAATCAGTCTCATTCTCAATTTCCTCACCAGCTTCCTTGACATACATTTTCCCCTTATTGTCAGTAGTTTCCATAGTGTCATCACCATGCTCCTCAGTAACCTCAAAATCCCTAGTCTCCTGCTTCCCTCCTGTGTCCTCAAAAAATTCCTATATTTCCAACTCCTTAGACTCTTCCTCCTAAGTTGCTTCCTCCGAAGCACTTTTTGAATAATCAATAAGACAAGCTTTTAGGTCTAGTTTATTAGCAATCCTCCCCAACCTATGAACTCCAAAGGAGAAGCCTTCCTTATTAACTTTGGTAGACTTATAAGATTTGCCACCTTGGCCGCATGTGGCCCTACCCAGATTTTTGTGGGTCCCCTCTATGGTCTCCCTAATATTCTCTTCCTCCTCATCAACCTTCATCTTCTTACCCTTCTTGCTTGCAAAGGAGCTAGGGGTGTCAATAGGGGTCTCATCTAGGGTGGAGAAAGAAACATCTTTTGTTTTGGTAGGAGTAGGGGAAAAATAGGACTCATCAATAGCATCATCAGACATTGGATTGGAATGAATGTCTCCACTATCAATTTGGATAGTCTTGGGTGGCTCAAGGTCTCGGTGAAAGTTGTACAAGTAGAAAATGAGGCCTTAGTGTAGGGGAATAGGGTTCATGTTCAGCTTTTTAGACATTTTAGATCTCACCCTAAAGATAGAGTGTTCCAAAGAGGAAAGTAGGTTAAAATGAAAACTAATAATAACATTGTGGCTAAAGTGATTTAACAGAGGAAGATGGTAATTATAGAACCTAGTAAATTGACCTTTAAGCATGAAGTACTTCATGAGAATGAAACACACTCCCTCCCATGGCTCAAGAAGTTTAGCATGCTCAAAACTTCCTTGATAACGGATGAGTTCTTCTCCCTCTCCCAAGAATAGTTTATGGCTTGAGAGATCCATAATTTTGGCTTTCTATTAAAGCTTTGTCCCCTTCATGGTCATTCTTATGGCCATAAAAATCACTTTTTTATATATTTCAAAACTGATTCCCCCAACTGTGACGCACTTATTTAACTAAGATCTTGTAAATTGCTCAGACAAGTTTTCATCAAAACCATTAAGCCTTTCTATATATGGATTGATACCCCCTTCTTTGCAATAATGCAAAACCATCAAGTTATCTTTGAATTCATAGCAAGATACAGGTTTAGTTCAAATTTGGTCTCCTCCCATCTTGGATTTATAGACCCAACCCGTGGAGTTCCTAAATTTAGTCTTTAGCTCTGAAATGGTTACTAACCCTTGTTTCCACTTATGTATAATGAAGATGTGATGGCACATTATTTGAAATACCCTATAGAGGTGATATTGTCCACTCCCATGCTTGGAAATCATTCCCCATTGATCTTCATAATTATACCCATGTGCCTTAACCTCTTGATACAATAAATCATGAATGATTGTGAAAGGAGTACAAAAGTTATCAAGTTCTAAGATCCACGATCGTCCCCTCCACATGGACCACCTCCAAGAGCTATCCTTGTCATAGATCCACCTCATCCTTGACAAGTCATCTCCTTTTGAATAATATCCCTAATGTTTAAGGGAATATGAACACCTTGTCGCCACACCCTCTAACTTGAAAATTGCTGACCAAGATTGGCACAGGCATCAACAACATTGTTTCCCTCTCTATAAATATGAGAAATATCCACTCTAAAGAACTTTTGAAAAAGAATTGAATATTTGTAATGATATCTCTTAGCTTAATTCCCACCTTTGATGCTTTATTAATAGCATCTATGACCATTTTGGAGTCTCCTTGTATACTCAAGTTCCTTATTCCTAGGGATATAGCCAATTTCAACCCCCATAGGAGAGCCATTACTTTAGCATAGTTATTGCTCTGGCTTCTTATTCCATCAGCATAGACATAAATCATCCATCCTTTATCATTCCTTATAATTCCTCCTCCACTAGCTTTATCATCTGACTTTGATGCCCCATCAAAGTTGAGTTTCATCCAGTTAGGCTTTGGGGGAATCCATTTAGTGTTTAGTCTTTATAGGATTTCAAAGTTATTATACTTAGGGATTTGGTTTAAAACCTTCCATTTGACTACAATTTGGTTTTCAATTTGAGATAGGGGTTTCTTTGTAGCACGAATCTAGGCTATGATGACACTTTCCAAAAGGGTCGTAACAAAAGAGTGAAACACCTAAGATACATTTCTAGTAGTGTCCCTAAAAATTTTATGGTTGCACTCTTTCCATAAAATCTAACTCAAACATGGTAGAGTTTGCTTCCATAATTCCATAAGCCAAGGATGTGTGAAGGTTGGATTTTGGCTGAGGATTACTTTTTTAAGGTCAAAATTATAGACCCAATCAATACCAAAGTTGTTAAGTATTGTGCCCCATAATTCCTAGGCAAAATCACAATGGATGAAGAGGTGTGAAACTAATTCCTCTTTTGAACCACACAAAAAACATCTGTTAACTAGGGTAAACCCTCTCTTTTGAAGATTATCTTGAGTTAGGATTTTTTTATGAGCAGCAGCCCACCAGAATATGTTAATTTTTGGAATAAGTTTATGATTCCAAACCTTTTTCCATACCTCTTTATTCTGAGCCTTAGGAATGAGCAGATGGTAAGTAGACTTGATGGAAAATGATCCATTCCTATCTATCCACTAGTACTGTTCATCTTCATGGGGGAAGAGAGGGATTTTGCTCTCCTGAAGACACTATTGTATCTCCCTCACTCTAGTGAAAATCTTAGGCTGGTGATCAAAGCAGTCTAATAGATTTTTCCAGCTCCAGCTCCCATTATTATTTTCCATATAATTCCTAACTCTATTTCCAAAAAACTAAGTAGCCAAGTCAACAATCTCTCCATAGTTTTCTTGTGTGATGAGAATCTTGTCCTTTAACCAGATATCATCCCAAAATTTAATATGCCAGCCATTTCTAAGTTTCCATCTTATTCCTTGCTTAAGAAGGGTTCTACTTTTTAACATCTTATTCCATATCACAGATCCCTGGGGTAATCCCATCTGTTGAAGAAATTTGGAATCATCAGTGCTATGCATGTATTGGCATACATTATTTCCCCCCAATCATTATTTTTATAGATCAAGTTCTAACTAATTTTTGAGAGAAGGGCTTTGTTCATGTTCCTGATAGACCTAATATTGAGTCCACCATGAGATTTTGGAAGACACACTTTTTCCCATCTAACTAAGGACATTCTTTGTTTGTCTTCCACCTCCATCCATAAAAATTTTCTTTGAATATGTTCTAGTTTGTCAGTAAAATATGCAAGAATTGTAAAAAGAGATAGGAAATATGTAGGAATACCTTGCAGTGAGACCTGAAGAAGTTGAAATTTCCCAACACTGCTGAGGAGCTTCCCTTTCCAAGAAAGAAGTTTCCTCTATGTTCTTTCCACAATTCCATTCCAAAAAATAAGAGATACCTCTTTGACCATGAGTGGGAGACCCAAGTAGGTAGCTAGTAATGTAGCTTCAGCACATTCTAATATATCAATGATTGTATGTTTAAGGTCATTAGGAGTGTTGAAGAAATACACATTGCTTCTATGGAAATTTATCCTTTGTCTAGATTATATGGCATAATTTTTTTATATATTCTTCCATCTCTTAGATTCAATCAATGATGAGATGCCAAAAAAGATGGTATCATCCACAAACTACTGCACCACCATAGGATAAAGGGAGGAGGCAGGTTTGATGCCCACTAAATTTTTTGAGGCTATATCTAGTTGTATGTATCATGATAGTGACTCTACCATAATGATGAATAATTATGGGGATAGAGGGTCTCCCTAGTGAATACCTCTTAAAGATGAGAAAAACCCTCTAGGTACACCATTTACTAGAACCAAAAATTTTGCAGAAGAGACAGTATTCTATATCAAGCGAGACATTTTATCATTAAACCCAATTTTTTTGATGACTTGGAACAAAAAATTCTATGAGACTCTATCATATGCTTTAGAAATATCTAGCTTAAAAGCCATACCAGGGATCTTGCTCTTATCCATAGAGTGAATAGTCTCTTGTGTGGTGATCACAGCATCAAAAATCTGCCTGCTTAGGATGAAACCTTTTTGTGTAGGAGAAATAATTTTATCTAGCAAAGGTTGAATCCTTATAACCAGCACTTTAGTACATAACTTATAAACAGTGTTGCATAGACTAATGGGCCTAAAATTAGTAAGGTGTGTAGGTTGTGATTTTTTAGGAATAAATACTATAAAGGTATTATTAGCTTGTTTCAAAAGTTTACCTGATCTGAAAAAATCATGAACAACAGTCATAAGATCCACTCCTACTATCTCCCAATATTCCTAAAAGAATATAAGAGGGAAGCCATTAGGACCTAGGGCTTTGAATGTACCCATGGAAAATAAAACAACATGGACTTCTTCCTCAGATATAGGCTTTAACATCTCCAAATTATCTTCTTCAATTATCAAACAGGGGATTTTATCAATGAATTGGTTCATAGATCTATCATTCCCATCATCATTATTTTATTCAGTGAGAAAATTTTGAAAGAAAGCCCTATCTTGTTCTCCTATCTCATTGTCTTTGGTTATAATGTCACCATTATCCAGAACCAGCTTTGTTATTGAGTTAGCCTTCCTATGTTTCATGGCTAAGAGATGAAAGAAGGTAGTGTTCTTATCACCCTCTTTAAGCCACTGGACATGAGATTTCTATTTCCAGAAGACCTCTTCTCTTTTCATCAGACTCTTCCATTCAGAAGTCAGGATGTTCTCTTCTTCTAAAGTGTCTTTAGAGTCATCCCCTTGAGCCATATGTTGTTGAATATCTTTGAGTTTTCCCACTATGTTTTTCTTCTGCTGAAAGACCCGCCCAAAGTTGTATCTATTCCATCCATAAACTTCTTGTTTGATAAGTTGGAGTTTTCTTACTATTCTGAACATAGGAGTGCCTTGAATAAATTTTTTCCATCATTAGGCCACCATTTGTCTGAAGTCTTTGTGTTTGATCCACATAGCTTCAAAATGAAATGGGGAGGGTCTAGATTGTCCATGTTCTCTCCAACTGAGGAAGATCGAGCAATGGTCAGACATGGTTCTAAGAAAATCCTACACATGCATATTATGATAATCATTATAGTTACTTGAGATAAGAAATCTATCTAACTTAACTTGAATCAATTGATCTCCTCTTCTTCTATTAGACTAGGTGAAATTTTGGTTTTGCAGTTATATATCCAATAATCCCTAGTCATTAATAAATTCAGCAAAGTCGAACATGCTATCTGAGTAATCAATAATCCCACCCTATTTATTAGAAGGTTATAGGGGAGTGTTAAAATCTCTAGCTAACATCCATTTAGTGTTCTGGGAATTATTCCTAAAACTACTCAATTATATCCATAAATTTTGCTTCAATGCTCTGTTATTCAGTTCGTAGACATTGATCAATGACCAGTTTAAGGAGTTCAAAGAGAAATTGATAATCAAGAAGTGTTTGTTATAATCCATAAGATAGCCTTGAATTTTAGCACTATTCCACATAGTTACAATCCCCCTTGAAGCCCCTTCAGCTAGACTAATGCAAAAAGCCGCCTTAGGCCATATGTAGTTAGCAATTTTCCTAAAACTCTCCTCATTCATCTTGACCTCTTGGAGTAGTAAAATATCTAATTTATTATCTAAAATGAAATTTTTAACCTCAAACTATTTTGAAGGACTGTTAAATCCCCTCATGTTCCAAGATAAGATTCTCATTTAGAGGGTTTGAGGGGTTGGGTCTCCAGTGTTTTCTGTTTACCACTAGAAATATCCCTAGCAATATCTCTGTCTTATTTCTCTTAGGGTTGGTCTCCCTTATTTGGAATTAGTGCCAACATCTACATATTTTTTACCTTTTTGGTTCTTTTTCTTTTGGGTAACCCATTCCTCCTATTCATTACTAGCATTTTGTCTTGTTTCATCTATTGCTGAACAATTTCCTGCTTGGTCTCTGACTTCCAAAGCATGGAAAATGTTTGTGTTTAACTAAAGGTCTACTTCTCCTTTAATATGGTATATTTCTAGAGTTACCTTTTCCTATCCATCTCTTGAATCTTTGTCTTCTACATTGTCTTCCTCTATCTATTGGGTACCTATTTTGCCTTCCTCAGACATATTAGTTTATTTGTCTAAAGGGTTAACTGTGTCTAATAAAGCCTTCTGATTATCATCTAATACTTTATTTTCCTTTAGTATAGCTTTTCCCCCATTACCAAAGATATCCTCCTTGCCTGTCTCCTCCTCTACCTTTTTTGTATTGTTAGGGTTTTTCACATTTCTCCCCATTCCCTACTTGCTAATCTTTCTATGATTGAGAGACTGATCCTCCCCTTCAACTGGGGAATCATCTTTCCTTCCCATTTGCTTCACTTTGAATTATGTCATTAAATGTCCCTTTATTTTACATATTTGATAGAAAGTGGTAGCATTTTCATATGTCATCGGCTGAGTCCATATCCCATACTTAGATTTAAGCTTTATGGACATAGGGAGGGTCTTATTAACTTCCACATTGACACATAATCTAGCATACACACATCTAGATTTTGTTTTGGTTGTGTGATCTATAATGACATATTGGCCAATAGAATTGCCAATAGTTGTGAAGATTTTTTCATCCCATAATTCCAACGAGAACCATGGCAGTCTTACCCAAGCAGGAGCAGACTTATTAAGGTCCACATTAGGATTGAATCCTGGTTTCCGCAAGCATAAGGAAAGATAATGTGGGTCATATAGCCATGGTCCTCCAACAAGAGTAGCTATCATGTCCTCCCTATTCATAAATCTAAAAAGGAATAGGCCTCTTGCCATGGTAGTGATCGATACACTACCCTTAACTTTTCACCTAGACAGAACCCATTTCCTTACCATTTCAATATTCGGACAAAATGAGAAAAACTTACCTACCAATGCAAGGTCCATAGATGCCATGATTTCCTCTACCAGATCGTCTAGGATATTTAGGGTTGTGCCCTCAGTGGAAACAAGGAGGCTTGACATGCTTTTTGAGGGACACGTCTTTTCACCTGTTAGTGCTTTCTTCTATCCGTTGGATGGAATATCCTCTATCAGATTCTTGATTAGGTCCCTTTATGGAATGTTAATATTATACTTACATTCATAATTAATCTTATCAAATTAATCAGATAAATTACTAAGTCATTTTCAACATATTTCATTGAGTATATGATAAATGTTTATCTTTTAATTATAGATTAGGAACCCACAAAATATAACTCCACCTAAATTTTGTAAAAGGGAATTATAACCCCTTGGATTTAGATCACTCTAAAACCTATAAAATGATAATAAAGTTGTCTTAATTGGATACTACGTAGTGACTAAATTTAGCAGTCAACTCTACTCATTTAGAATTTTTTTAGGACAATTATTTATTAAACATCATCCTTTAAATGTTAGTAGAGTTTATAACTGAATAACAAAACATTAAAATTAAATCTATATATTTATTATAATTTTTGAAATTTTGTACAAAATTTCACCTTAGATCCAATATTGTCTACCAAAAGAATTGATTATATTATATAGTAGAAATAACACAAGTATGGTCATACAA
Organism: Torreya grandis; assembly: GCA_037957365.1. NCBI lineage: Eukaryota > Viridiplantae > Streptophyta > Pinopsida > Cupressales > Taxaceae > Torreya > Torreya grandis. The sequence goes on along the minus strand of JARHVA010006534.1, from coordinate 730,744 downwards.
CCATAAAATTTAGTCCTTAGGTGTGGATAATCTAGGGTTCATTTAAGAGCCTATGTTGAAAAATCCCTTAGGTTTGTTTAAGTGAATCTGATTTGAAGCTTTGGTGAATCTGAGTATATTTTAAAAATCACCATTTTAAATATTTTGTATAACCATCCATTAGCATGTTTAGTTTAAGACTTATGGTGTTGCATGGGACCTTGTTGGTAGGTGATAGCATGATACTGCCCAACAACATGTTACTTTCTATCACCATGCAACTACTTAGTAACATGCTATCTCCCACGTCTTGACATAATGCTACTACCCAACACTATGTTGTTACTCGACACCATGTTGTTGCATGGATCCACGACGCAGCCAGGTGAAGGGTGACACCAATATATAACCAATTTCCACCTATCCCATGAACCTATTACCCCCCATGGACCTCATTTTCATACTTTATTCATAGGTTTTTCTCATCTCACTCTCTCTTTAGATTTAAAAAAATAATAAATCTTAATCCAAATGGCTTTAGCTAGTATAGAGTGCACAAAAGTAGGTTTAATCCACAATAAAATTTTCAAGAATTTATTGTGTCCAAATTTCCTTAGGTTGGTGTAGTATCCTGAGATGTATGTTGATTGGATAGATACATGCCATCTTTGAAGCATTTTGGACATGCCTTAATATGACACCATGACCAACAATAACCTACTTCAATCTTTGATTTCTTGTTACGATCATATTGAGACCTGATTTTATGTGCAGGTTAACATGAAATTGATATCCTTTGGCACCTCTCTTTTGGATATCCACAAATTAATAAGCCTTCCACGTTGTAACCTCAACCATGTTAATAATAAAACTTTGTTATTTGATGAAGATAAAAAGTATTTAGAGTTTGTCTACAACTTGGCCATTGAGCCAATTGGTAAGTTCTAAATTTATTATTGATATTTAGATTTTTTTTAATATTTATTGAATCATTATTGTTAGTCTGATATCCTAATTGCATGTTTTTTGCTTTCATTTCAAATAGTTAGCTTAGAAGTGGAATGAAAGTGGATAAAATATCCAATCCATTTATTAAATCCATTGTGCATTTCTTTCAAGCCATAATTATTTTATAGGGAAAACTAGGGGGTATTCCTTACTGGGCTATTTAATATATTTATCATTATCTATCAACGGTAAAATATGACTAGTGCATGTATATATCAAGAAGGGTTAAGTCTAAGTTGAATAATGCTTTTTTGAATGAGACTTCCACCATTTCTTCCTCCAATTATATTTTGGCCTTGTATTATGAGGCTTTACATGATATACAAAAAAAAAACAATTCCCACTACCCTCCATACAAAAATGATGCCTAATTCTTTGTTCATTGAGGAACAGGTGGTAAGTTTAGATTCCAGATTAATTATCTTTGTTTCTTTATACTTATTTAAATTGTAACATTTCTTAGCTTGTTATAGATAAGAATGTGCACATATGGCACAAGAAAATAAGTGAAATCAAAAATTCATCATGCTACTGAGGGTTCTAGTGATACCAAATCCACAAAGTCTTTGTTAAATTCATTTTGAAATTCTAAACACCCAAGGCCTCCTTCAATATCATCTCCACATATAGGTTCTCTTCCCAAATTTACATGATTATTTATTTGTTTTATTATCTAATGAAAAAATATTTTGATGCAATGGACTCTTGAATCATTGCCATTGAGAAATCTTCCCAATAATGCAATCAATGTTTCCCACCTTGCATCTTTATTTCTGAATTAAAGTTTATACTTTTGGATAATTTCTTAACTACACAATTTACACTTTTTTATTTAAAACCACCACTTTCACTCTGACCAGGATAAATTGAATGGAAAAGACAATCTCCCCAACTAAATGTAATAATTGTTTCATTTTGAATCTACATTAATTTATGTTTTTGAATTTACCATTTTTTAATAAATTTTTATTTTGCAGGTTACCCTTTATCTGTGAGGATAAGTATGTCACCACCCCCACCACCCATCTAGACTCAAAGAAGAGGGAAGAATATCTCCCTCCGTAAGGAACCCTACATATTTAAGGGTCTAAATTCTCAAATTTCTTTATTGGTGATGTTTCTAGTGCATAGGGACTTATATTTTTGCATCATCTTGATCTTGATGAAGAGTATATTGAGATCAAAAGTGTGGCCTTGGTTGGTGGTGGATTTAATCCACATGATTTTTTTAGTTTTTAATGTGCCTAAAATATAAGTGCCTTCTACCTCTTCCCTATCTACCCCACCTGCCACTGATAATTTGAACTTGTATAATGATCTTATAAATTATTTTTCATTGGATAATTTAGTTTCAAAAAATATACTTGCTAATTTGAAAGTAGGGTGTTATTGATGAGTTTAATAATTTGAAACAATGGGAGATAAGTGCAAAGGCATTGACCAAAGAAATAAATGCATGTTTTCACAATCACTCCCAAGGAGTTAATTTGATTTCACTTGTTCAAAATGAACCCTAAAAAATTGATTCTTTGTTCAATAAAGATCAATCTAGGTTAATTTATCATAACAATGTTTACAATGATAATATTTTAGGAATTATGATAAACAACTTGAAAAATTTAAATAGAGAAGCCTAGGCCTATTTCAATAAATGGACTAGAGATATAAACCTATCAAAGAAGGAAAAAACTTTGGTAAGTTTTCATCATTTCTATCTTGTATTATTTTTATTATAACTTTTATGTATTTGAGTCTTATATTTTATGTCAATTTCTGGTAAAATATGAAAATCTGAAGAAAGAAACACAAGTTCTTAATGTTCATTTCAAAAATGCTAACAAAAGTATAAGCTCAGCTATTGCATTCAAGGAAAAGCTTATTTTATTTATTAAATATAAAAACACTTTGAATAAAATTATTAAAGAGGATGGGATGGATCTAGACATTTTATTGAAGAAGAACAAAGATGCAGATTTGAGTATTTTTTCTATAGGTGATGCAACTAATGAGAAGAGAGAATATCTTAAAAATATCAATTCTACTACAGAGGATCTTCTTAAGGAAGGATTTATCAAGCAGGACACATAGGTAGGTCAAGAGAGTGGAGGGAAATGGCATGCAACAAGTGGGAGGAGAGGATGTTGGAGGAAGATGCTAGTTTGTTTTTAAAAATATATAATGTTCAAAATGACTAATTTCTATTCAAGCTAGTTTATTATATTTGAAATCACTTGTTTTATTCATCATTATACATGTTAATGTCAAATGATATATGTTACACTTTATACTTGAAACACTCTTGATTTATAATTTTATGATGTTAAATGTGTTGTGGTTAAGATTAATTTGATTTAAATATTTAAAGGTTATAGTAGTTGTACTATTTGAAATATTCTTGGTTAAATGTATTGTTTAAATATTCTTCAGTCTCAAATATTTTGTAGGTAATGTTCAAAATGAATGATAATTATTAAACACTTATGTTTATATGTATTACAATCTAGATTATAAATATATTGTAGATTTTAATTAATACATTGGTACTTAATTAATACTTTGGATTTTAAATGTGTTGTTTAAATAATTATTAATTTATAGGGCAAAGATATAATATATGCTACACTATGTTTGAAACACTCTTGGTTTATAATTTTAAGATTTTAAATGTATTGCGGTCAAGCTTAGAAGCTATCCTTGAATATTTAATGGTTATAAAAGTTGTACTATTTGAAATATATAGATTTATAATAGGACAAATAATCAAGTTGTTAATTCTAGTCTAATTAAGAATTATTGTTATATTTTTTAATGTCAAAGTTTCATAATGTTTTAATGTGAAGTGAAGACATTAGCTCTAATTAACTCTCAATTAATCCATAGAGTTTAATAATTTTTCAAGTAGTTTACATGTATGACATAGATTACACAATTTGAACTATTTGAATATGAAAAAATAAGAAATATTTTAAAAATAGTAATTATTATACATATCAAACTAAAACTAGGGTTGCTGAAATAATCTTTGAGAAACTTGCTCATCATAAGTGTGAGTTGCATCTACCATGTTAGTGCCATATTCAGTCTCAGTATTCACATCCTCTGTATTGGTCACTGTATTACTAATGTCTCTTCTTTCAATTAGTGAAATCCTTGTTGCTAGTGTTCTTTCATAAGGAAACTTGTCCACAAAATAATGCAAAATATAGAGTCTTAAGCAAAACTATAGATTTTTATCCAGTCTATTTCTAAGTTTTGATTTTATGAAAGATAATGCACTAAACACTCATCCATCTTCCATAGAACCCAAAATCATTATTTAAACAAGTTCATATAATCTAAAATATTCACTAATACTTTCTTTTAAGATGTTACTAGGATAAAAAAAAATCCATAGCTCTGTAATTGCACCATTTTTAGTTGGATACTTAAATACTAAAATTGATCCATCATTGTAAACCTAAACTATGTTGACTGAGATGCCATTAATTATTATTTTTTAATACCATTAATCTCAACTCCATTCACCTCTAAATATTTTAAAAAATTATTAACAATTGAATCCATGTATTTGTGAAATAAACTACTAATCTATTGTTGATTATTAACACTTCCAAAAAATGAGATTCACAACTCCCATGCCCTCAACAATTCATCCCTTTGAAAATGGTATCTAATTTCAATAGATAAACTTTACAATATTTGAATTAATTTAATTTGTGTTTTAGATAAAACAATATCATATAGTTGACATGTTATAGGTACATTTTCAATTTCAAATCCCACAACTCTAAGTATTCTATATAAAGTGTACATTAGCATCTCATTACTGTTTACCATGACACAAAGATGATAATTAATATTGAATTTTAAATAACTCTCAAGATTCTAAAAATTTGTCAAAATTTACCATGTTCTAAAAATAGGTCCTTGCAATATTTCATTCAATGTGTATAATTTATCTAAGTATTACCATACATATTTTATCAAATGTATAAAGTCAATTATATATATATATATATATATATATATATATATATATATATATATATATATATATATATATATATATATATCTCCTAGACATGTTTCATTAAACAATTAATTTTCTTCAACACTAGTAGAATACTGAATAATGTCAGTAATGTTTCAAAATCTATTAAACAGTAAAACAAAAAATTTCCTTATCAACTTCCCTATGGTATTTATACATAAATCCTCCTAAAGATGGATATTATTCAAAAATTATCCATGCCGATTAATACATGGAAATCCATCTTGTATTAATATCATTCAGTAGTTTTTTACCAGCAGTCACACAAATTGGAAATTTATGGAACTCCAAAAATATATTTAGGCTACTTAACATATAATCATGCAAGTAACTAATGATCTCTTCCACTTTTACAACATTACCAAATGTGATAACAATATTTTATGCAATATTCATCCTATGAGCCATGCAATGAATTGGAATCATAAATGGGGTAACTATTGTTTGAAGATGAACACAAAGACCACTTCTATACCCATGCATCATTGATGAACCATCAACACTAACACACACCAGCTTAGTGGCTATGGCATAATCATCCAATGTAACTTTACCTCTTAAATTAGATACAACCAATTTATGAAGGTTTTTTGCATTGTAATTTTCTACCATTTTATAGATAGCTAATATATGATGTTTCCTTAAATAGTTTTCAAAAGTATAAACATGCATGCAAACCCATGATGTATTGTCATCTACATTAACTTCATTAATGGATAGTGAGATAAACAATGATATCTTAACCATTTCTTTCAAATCTTCTTTCTCAACCATTGCTAGACATTTGCCATTTCCCAAGCACTATTATCCAACCAATGTGACTATGGAATATCAAGAAACCCATTATGTTGAAATAAAATATTATAATCTAAAAAACTAGAAATGGGTATGCCCTTTTTTAAAATGTGGTAAATTTTAGAGAACTATACATATTTTTCCTTTATATTAGACTGCATAACTTTTCTAAATTGAGCTTTGATTGTTCCCCTTTCTCAGCAAGATGTTTTTGTCTTTTTTGATCATTTTCATATTCACATGCATATCTTGCATGCATGAATTCTTCTCCATTTTCCATCTATGTGCTCTTGTTATTTGTCCATCTGAATGTTTCATGTGTGTGTGTGTGTGTGTGTGTGTGTGTGTGTGTGTGTGTGTGTGTGTGTGTGTGTGTGTGTGTGTGTGTGTGTGTGTGTGTGTGTGTGTGTGTATTCCCACAATATCTCTCAATTGTGTCTAATTCAAGTTGTATTATGTGTTCTTTTCCAATTTTCCAACTACATATTGTACACCTATATTTTGTTGGAGTCTTAATCCCATTTTATAGTTCTACAGGTTCTATAAATAGATATTTTGTTTCCCAATCAACTTGAAAATATCTTCTAATTATCCTTGTACTTCTCTTCCTCCATCGACATTTTTGAGTGTAATTTTCAATATAATTTGGTGTCTAAAGAGAATTATGATTCTCTTCTAAATTGTCTAAAGGAGTGTCTTCTAGGGGTCGCATGTCACTAATAAAATATTTAGGTGGTGAGATGTTATCATGATTAATTATTTATAATGAAATAGTATCATTATCAGTGGCAATTTTTGCATTGAAAGGGTTTTGAAATTATTTTACAATTAAAAATAAATTTATTTATTTAAAAAAAGTTTAAAAAATACCTATATTTTGAGTGCATGTTGTTTGCACAGTCATCTTTCTTGGGTTTATAAAATAAGATAATATGTTTAACTTTCTTGATATTTGTTATGGTGTTTTACCCTTACCACCTGATGCCATTCTAACTTAGAGAAGATGCTATAGGACTCAAAGCATAGCCAAGTAATAGCAATTGAGAAGGCATTATTAGGTAATAGTAGTCAGATGGTGGCAGAATGTAGTCAAGCGATAGCAGTTAGTAGCATAGTATGTTATCGAGTGAAAAAAATTAGGAAAAATAATATGTTTTAGGGTGATATCAATCATTGAATACAATCTATTTTCAAGTGACATAACTTAAGAAATGTACTATGTTATCAGGTGATAATAGTCTAGTGACATAGTATGCTATCGAGTGATAGTAATTGGGTGGTATAATATGTTATCCGGTAGTAGTAGTAGTAATAGTGGCCTAGTAGATAAGTACTTATAGGGATGTTTTTTGTGGTTATAACAATGTTATCAGGTAGCCTTAACAACTTGGTAATGAGGTTAAGGAAGAGACTTCGATGGTAATTTTTGTGAATATGTGTACTATACATATAAATAAAATTACATGATTACCCTCATAATTATTGTAAATTATTGGTGAGCCAACACATAAAAAAATTTAGATCCCAAAATTTTTGGCAAATGGGTCTTATATAATAATCCTAAAATTCACCAAATATATTTTCCCAATAATTGAATATTCATGAATTAATGAATATCCACCACTAAAAATTACCCTAGGGTACTAAGGGATAATGGGAATTCTCATCGACATAGAATACAATATTTATTGTATTTGACTAAAGACATATGTGTATGTTGTTCTATTCACTAAATAAAATAATATCATAAAAGCACCCATAAAAACAACTTATGGAAGAATCCTTGATGTTGGGGATTTTTATTTCATCATTTTTACGATTCTTCCATTTCATGTGTGTGTGTGTGTGTGTGTGTGTGTGTGGATCCAACTTAGAAAACCTAAATATGCATCAAGATCAAATTCCAACAAATTTAATGGAGTGGCAGGAGTAAGACCAATCCAATATTTATGATTGTCTACAACTTGAAATTATTTTTCCATTCAATCAGATTATGTATATCAAAAATATAATTATAATTTCTAGTTTATTGAAAGATTTATAAAATAATTTTATTTATCTGATGCAGTTATTTCAAATATTAGTTTTTCATAATAATGAAGGACTAATTATAATGTCCTTATTTTTTAAACTAAAACAATATTATTAGTAAAATAAAGTATGTTTAAATGCTTAAAAATAAAGAAATAATATTAATCCAATTTGAGTTCCACTTTAGTTGGGGCCCTTTTGAGGGTCATGGGTGCTTAAGGGTCAAGTGGAGGATTATAAAGAATATCCTTTTAAAATTTTTTAAGAGGGAGATAAATCTTCTAAGAGTGATATAAAATAAAGTCAATTGTCATTGGAAAGGGTATGTTAAATATTTATTTGGAATCTTTGATCAAGTATGTCAAGCTTGATTACTACATCTTGAAGATGAAAACCTTCAATAAGTGTTAAGGGTTCAGGGATGAAAATATCCATTACTATTACTTGGATAACTCTATTCAAGGGCTATATTGATCTTTAAAATTACATGTTTACATGCAAGTAGATCTACAAAGGTGTTTTTGGACACCACCTAGATTAAGAAAATTTTCAAACTCTATCTAAAGCTATTTTTTGGAGAAATTTTAGGTCTTAGAGAGTGGAAATTTTCATTAGGATATTATTCATGACGTTTAGAGATGTTTCCTTGGATGGAGACTTGTTTGGGTGTAGTAAAAGAGCCCTTTTGATAGGGTTGCACTACATAAGAGGCTCTTGAGGGTTTGAAGGATAAATTGGTGAATTTATTACACTTGGATGACTTGCTTAAGGCTTCATAAAATGCTATTTTGGTGGTTAACTAGTGGATAAAATATTTGAAAATATTTTATATTTATTTATGAGGTGGGGAGAACTAGTTTGAGGAGATAGTGAACCTTTTGGAGGAATTTTAGACACCAATTAGGTAAGGTAAATTTATTTACTATTTATTATTGTTTTGATAATAAATCATAGGAGTTTGAATAATTTTTGGAGGGTTAAATCAAGGGTTTTATTCTAATTCCTTTCTATTAATTTCTAATTTGGGCGATTCACTTGGAGGAAGTGTGAAAAAAAATTTGGGTCCTTGATTGGATCTAAACAATTGGTAAATTATTATTGAAAATATTGGTGGAATTTATAACATATTTTCAACAACTTGGTAGGGTTACAAGTTTGATTTTTTGAATTATTTAATATTAATTATGCCTAATTTTGGTGAGTTGGTTTGGAAAGGGTTTGATCATGTTTGAGGTTATAACTTGGGATAATTTTTATATGGTATGCATGCTATAATTAATCTTCAGTTGTGGAAGAATTTTTAGTAGGATTTGGTGATGGAAAGAGGACTTAAAAATTCAGCTTGGTGGTGTTGAGGGTTTGGGAGTAAAAAACATACCAATTCAGCTACTTTCTTCATACAATGTGAGATACAAATTAGATAAACTTCATAAGGTACTTTTATATTTATTTTTTGATTTATTAGAGGTTTAAATATTTCTATTTGGTGGTGAAAATACAACCCTACATTTGTGTGGTTCTATTTTTAGAACTCATATTTTATTTCAAATTAATTAAGAGTTTTGTTGGAAAACCCTCTTTTTCATCTTTATCCCAATTTAGGGACATTACATTGGTATCATAACCAACATATTGGATAATGGTTACATGACATGGAAGATATGAAGGGGAAGCATTCTATTAAAATTGATCTCATGAAAACCTATGAAGAATACATGACCTTTCCACCCTCTATCTACAAGACCCTAAATCTCATTGAGTTTGAGTTATGGAAGAGAGGAAGAGGTAATCATAGGATGGACCAACATAAATAAAAGGGATTATAGAATGCCTTTGGGGAATTTTTTATTTCCATATTTTATAGTTCTATAGGTATTTAAGATAGTACTTGGGTTGATAAGGTAAACACATATCTCTCACTACATCCCATGGAACAAGATGTGGCCATGAAATTTATTGTATCACACTTAGAGGGGGTTACATATGATTATTGTCACCACATGTTGGTAACCCAAGAATACCATCTCATAGATACCTATGATGAATTTAGCTAGTGGCTTATTGGGAGATTTGATTGGGGTAATCCATAACTTTACTTTGAGGAGTTGGCATGCTTACATCAAGTAGAAGAAAAATCATAATTTTTAAAGGTTAAGAAAGAGGAAGTTGTTCAACAACTTTATGAGCAATCCAAGAATCAAGAATAAATATTGGAAAGTGATAAGGAAAACACAAGGGAAAGGTATGTTAGAAAATAAGGTTTTTGCATTATTTCTAATCATAGTTCACCTACTTTGCATAAATGTAGAATTCAAGAGGAAGATTGGAAGAAACCATTAAGATTTCAGAATGAATCACAGGTCTTAACAATATTAGACAATGCAAAGGGGCCCTTTAATAGAGGAATGCCAAATATAACAAAAGAAGATTCCATCTTCTATTTAGAAGAAGGAATATCATGTTTGTGTTTGGGTAAGTAATGCAATGGTCATCTTGGTAAGTGCTCATTGGTTCTCCTCATGCTTGGTTACTTCATTATCTTGGTTACAAATTTTTTTCTCTCACTAAGGTTTAGTTTAATGGGCACTCAATGATAAAGAGAATCCTTCCAAGTGAATGAACATGACAAGTATCCATTATGGATATGAGATACAGTGAGTTCTACAAAGGTAACATTGATACTATGTCATGTTAGGTCAATATAAATAAAGGTATAGACAAGGGTTATCATGGTCTCAGGATCATAGTGACTATTTTAATTTGCATTTTCAGTTTGTTTCCATTGAGAAAATTTGTTTACATGGTGTGCATTGTTCCTAGGAGATTATGTTCCTCACATCCCAACACTATGGAAATGATTCAAGTGTGTAGTAGTATATTTCAAACCACTAGAAGGAGAAATTGGAAGGAGAAAAATGCATACTAAAGCCAAGATAAGATTAAGTTGAAACATAAAAAGGAGGCCCATATCATGCTCATGAGGCATGGTGACATAATTCTAAAAGTGTTGATAAACACTAATGTTATTTCTAACATGTTTGTTCTATATGTAGTTTCATTAATGACATCACATGACTTGACCAACATCAATACAAGGGGTGAATTTGAGTGCATGAAGGAGGGAATGAAACTCCTCTTAGATTAGGCAAAGGCCTAAGTAGTGAATAGTTGGTTATAGAATACGATTTTGGAAGATTTTTTTCACTCTTTACTTCTAGAAAGTTTTGAAATTATCTTTATACATTCATCGATAACATCTTACATAAAGGGTAGATTTTGTGGCATAGTAAAAATAACGGTTAATCACATGAGGGAAATAAAATTTACCATCCAAATGGGATTTCAATGTGGAAAAAATTATTCCCAAGGTATGTTATTCAAAGCATTTGATTTGGTCAATTTTTTTCAAGTTGGGAAAGATTTTCCATGGCATGTAGAGGCTACCAAAGAGTTGTTTACGGTTGGACACCATAGTATGCACACAAGGGATGAAGATCAAATAGATTTTTCCATTTGGGGCACAAATGTATCACTTTCTAAAAAAAATCCTTTTAGTAGCTCTATCTTTCTTTTCATGTTATTGGAGTTCATATTGGCATCTTTGATAAATATGGGCATGGAAGAAGATTTAAGATCCATCATAGATTAGACAAACGCTCAAATCATGAGCACCAATTGGCAAGGAAAATTGATGAGGAAAGATTTGTCTTTTTCCTTTCTATTCAAAAAATTACTGGTAATAAGCTGGCCATTGAACCCCAAAAAAGGGCACATTATGTGTACATGGCAGCCAACTAATAGGCTTGAAATTACTGATGGAAGGTACAAAAAAATTGTTTCTAAAATTTTTGAATTGTGTCATTTATTATAGCCACCTATCACATTCAAAAAAAATTATTTTTGGAGCTTGGTACCCTTCAAACTAAGAGGAAATGGTAAACTATTTAATTCTAATTTTTTAGAATTAGAAAACTCAATTTTTTTTACATTACCATAGCCCTATTATGAGAGTTATATGGCTGATTAAATTGCATATTTCCATCTACTCATAAGTTATGAGAGTGTCATATTTTGGGATCATGGTTTGCACAAAGAAATGATGAAATATGTGAGAAACAATAGTATATTTAGTTGCATCTTGATCATTCCCTTAATGATGACTTGATCACTTACTTGTATGTAAGCCATGATAAAGGGGAGCCTTGGGTGGACTTCAGTTTACACATGATGGGGACTCTTCACAAAGGGTTACATATAAAGGTGAGACATTTGTAAGGTATGTTATTTAGAATGATTAATTTCATTATTTTTTTTGTAATATTGGGAGGTTCCATCATGGCCTAAAACAACTAGTAAGGTAATTGGTGGCCTTAGTCTTGTTTAATTTTCTTGAGGATAATACAAGCAAGCTGCTATGTACAAGGCAACAAGAAGACATTTTTTGGGTGAAATAATTGTATTGGTGTGGCAATGGACTCCATCATGAAAAAATTAGTATTGAAAGATTTGTTGGTATGGGGACATGGGAAGTCATTAAATAAATATTTTGACACTTGGAACACTAGGGGACATTCCCAAAAACATAGGTCTAGATTTTAGTTAAAAACTTCTCTTCCATAGGAAAAGATTACAAGAGGATGTTGCATCATAAGGTGTGTTGGGACACCTCTTTGGATATTTTAATTACTTGAGGACAAATAATTTTGCGTAGGGAGGATTGTAATGTCTCTATTTTTAAACCTAAAATAATATTATTTCTAAACTAGAGTATTTTTAAATACTTAAAAATAAAGTAGTAATATTAATCTAATTTGAGTTTCACTTAAGTTAGGGACCTTTTCATGGGTGCTTAAGGGTCAAGTGGAGGATTGTAAAGAATATCCTTTTAAATTTTTGAGAGGGAGTGTTATATTTTAAGAGGGATATGAAAAGAGATTAAGTTGTCATTGGAAGGGATATGTTGAATATTGATGTGGAATCTTTGATCAAGTATGTCAAGCTTGATTACCACATCTTGAAGATGAAAACCTCCATTCCTATTACTTGGTAATCTCTATTAAAGGGCTATATTTGAGATTTAAAATTACATGTTTACATGCAATTGGATCAACAAAGGTGTTTATGGACACCACCTACATTAAGAAATTTTTCAAACTCTATCAAAAACTGGTTTTTAGAGAAATTATAGGTCTTGGAGAGTGGCGATTTGCATTAGGATCTTGTTCATGGAGTTTAGAAATATTTCCTTGGGTGGTGACTTGTTTGGGTGGAGTGTAAGACCCCTTTTGAGAGGGTTGCACTACACAAAAGGCCCTTGAGGGTTTGAAGGATCAATTGTGAATGTATTCTACTTGGATGACTTGCTTAAAGCATCACAAAA
>JARHVA010006534.1:690000-712500 GCA_037957365.1 Torreya grandis | reverse complement strand
AGGGCCTGAATGTAGCGACCTGCCAAGTATGTTTGCCCAAGGGGCTGAGCAGTCGAGTAAGACAAAATAAAGACAAGGATGTAGAAGAAGACAAAACAAAGTGACAAAGTAAGAGGAGACAAGGTCAAGAGATGACAAAGTAGTCCAAGTGGTAGATGGCATGAATGGCAAGAGGCATGGTCCAAGTTTTTAAAGGGGGACAAACCATAAAACTTGACAAGAAATTTCAGCCTACTGGAAGAAAGGAGATGCACCTGCATTTCGACATTAATGTTAAACACCAAAGTCAAGTTCAACAACTACACAACATGGTTCTACCAGATTCTTTTAGAAGAGGATGCATCAACAATGTTATCCTCTTCCCAATGAGGGACACGACTAGCCACTTGCAAAAGAAGCACTAAGTTTCTTTCTCTTGTTTTTCTCCTATATATCACAAACTTCTCATAAAAAAATGGGCTTTCACATTTATAAAGGGCGCAGCTCTGCAAAATTTCACCTAGATCAATACAAATGCAGTTTTTTACCTTTATTTGGATAGACATTTTTGTTTATGTGTTGAGTGTTTGCTTGTGTCCAGTCATTGTCTTTTGATGCTCTCACAAGTTCAACACTAGTAGACATGTTGTCTATAAGGCACCATTGTTGTAGGTGATAGGAAAAGAGAAGTATTTGGGAGTGAAGGAGCAGAAGAAATTACTTCATAAGTGTCTGTTTCACAGCACCTTGGGTGACCTCTATTCTAGATTTTCCATTAAAGCCTCCCTGCTAGTTTCTTGTAGCCTAGTCCTTTTGCCAAGTGCATAGAGTATGTATGTATTTGCCTGATTTTAAGAGTGGATGTGTGAAGGTCAACATTTTATTTTGGCGTATCACCTCTTTTAGAGTAGGTTTTTTTTGCCTCTTCCTCCCTTTCCCCCCAGTTTATCTATATATCTATATATCTTTATTTTACACTGCCTAAAAAAAACAATGATACATCAAAGGGAGTTAGCCCTTAACTAGAGACTCTCCTCTCCTGCTTCATCATCCCACAAGTGAGAGAGGAGTTTCCATGTTGCAGAGAAAAGGCAGGAGTTTGACCTCCTTGCCCCAAGTGCAATTTCTTGCATCAATAGTTCTAGCATGCCTAGTAGGACATCAAGTTTGATAATGTAATAGAGTTTTAGGATTGATGCTAGTCTTATTATAGTAAATCATTTTCTTTAGCATCTGGTGACTCTGAGTTATATCCATTGGTTAAGCAGCCTAGTACCATCAAGAAGTGCATTTTTTGGTATGTGTAAATTCCATCATTTTAAGCTATGGACTCTATTTTTTTCAGCCAGTATGGCTATGATCCTTACCAGCCTTATCGTGATCCTTATCATGCCCAATATGGCCAGTCTCAACCCTGTTATGAGCTATATCACCCTTTTCCTTAGTCTTTTCAGTATGTCACTTCTCCCACTCAACCCAATCTTTTTGCCAATCAACCAGTTTTTGCCTTCAAGCGAGCACTGTTGGCATACCAAAAATATGTAATTGATCTTGACACCAAAAAGGGGTATGGCCAAGAAATTCTTGATCATACCATCCATCAAGTGAGGAATGCACTAGATCAGGTTAAGAAAGAATGGGATCCTATTAAAGGAGTGAATTGGCATAGGCTTTCAAATGAGATGTTGGATGTGAGTGGTTTAGATGCATTTGTGGAGGAGAAGCTGAGTGTGCATGAGAGGCAACCTTACCAAGTCTATCAACCTACATAATCACTACCCAAAGCATCATATCATTCATATACAACCCCTGTTCTTGAGCCAAGTCAACCCTGTCAAAGTTTGTTCCCCAATCATGTTGAGGAAAATTCTAAAACAATGAATATTGTGTTTAAGGCTAATCTTGATAGACAGATCAAATTGGCAAACCTTCAGATGTAGCAGTCCATTCTAGTAGTAGGGGAAGTGGAATCAAAATCTTTGTTGTCCTCTCACATTGAGGCCCCATCAGCCCCAAAGGAAATGCCCAGCCTAAATTGCTTGAGCTAGAATAGAGTGGTCGAGTCATGGAATAGCAAAGAGGAGAAAGACGTTGTCCAAAATGAAGCAATGCAAAATGAGGATGACTTGGCCAAGCGAATTGAGGAGCTAGAAAATAAGATGAGACTGCTAGGTGAAAAAGAGATGGAGCTTTTAGACACTATAGACTAGCCAATGCCAAAAGGTATCCCTTTCACCAATCCATAAGCTAATTTCAATATTGATGAACTGTTGGTGAAGTGGAGGGATGAAAATCAATAAGTTTTAGCCTAGGATCTACCCTCTCCTATTTTATAAAAAGCTCTCCCTTGTGTGCCAAATCCTTTCTACCAGATGGTGCTTACTCATTCTGGCTCATCCAATACATCAATCAGTCCTACCCTCAATCCTGTACACTTAGCTTTCCAGCATGCCTCTCTTCAGATAGATTTCCCTATGCATGAGCAGACCCTCCCAATTATTCCCTAGCCTCCTTAGGTCTTTAAACATGATCTCTAAATTCCAAGCTGGAAGGAGGAGCATCATAAACTAGCCTAGGACCTTTAAAATGATAAAGTTGTTGCCTGCTCACAAAAGCAAGAGTCCAATCCTAGGACCATGAGCTGGAAGCAAATAGTTGAATCTTGGCCCAGTAAGGAGGAGGAAGAGGAGGAAGGTTTTAGTCTAATTCTTGAAGAAGAAGAAGAAGAAGAGGATGCTCCCACCCCTAATAATGATTGTGACTTCTGAGAAAGGCTTTTCTAGGAAGATTTGGATAGGCAAATTGTAGAATTGGAGTCTAGAGCAAGTCTCCTTAGTGAATGTGTGATGGATGTTTTAGATCAAATGATAGATTTTGTGTCTAAATGCATTCCATCCATACACCTCCAAGAAAGCTATCAGGCCTTGCCTGATATGGATTATGCTCAATTTATGACTGACCTGGGAGACTTCATGATTGCAACTGAGGAGGAAATCAAACAAAGTGATGTGGAAGAGCATGGGAGATCTCTTGTTCATGTTTTGAATAATTCATTTGAAGGTGTTAAGGTAGGTTGTGCTACTCTCTAGGTAGGTTGTGAGCTGGTTAAAAATGAAGAAGGTAGCATTGGGTTTCAAACAAGCATGCAAGGAGGTGGTATTTCTTCAGATTTATCCCTTCAAGAGGTTGGTGAATCTAAGGGCACTTTCTCCTAAATCATCAAGGAGGATGGTCTTACAATGGAACTTGAGCATGAGGCAAAGGAGAATGGGCCACTCAAGGGTGTGTCTCAGGGGGCTTATGGTGATGAGCTGGCATCAATCATTTTCTTGATGGGAAACACTAGCTTGAAGGACCAGCAAGAGGTGAGCTTCCAAGAGCAAATATAATATGTATATGTTGAAAGCATGTTCATTTCTGATCCACTCAAGTACCGGCCAACTCAGGTGACAAGTAAAAAGAGCAAGTCACCAATTCTCTTTTCCATTCAGCTACTTACCTGGCACCATAAGTCTTCTTACCAGGGAGGAGACTTAAGAAGTTTTCCATTTGATTCAAGAGGGAATCAAAAATGCCTGGTTAGCTATATATAATAGTTTTTTTCAGTTTCTTCTCCTGCTTTCCCTAAGTGCAGTTTACACAGTTAGTTGTTTTTAGCCTTGTGTGTTTTCCCTTTGCATGTGGGGGTAAAGGCTTCAGGTGTGATTTTGGGATCTTGAGGGATATTGTGAACTCTCTTCAAAGTTACCATCTAATTATGCACCCAATGGATATTCAAAGGCAACTAGGTCTTAAGCATAGTAGGCATGCTTCCCCTATGAGTCACTAATTTGTTGACCAATTTTGCCCACAGGCAAAATCTTGGTCATCTTCTTCACTTGCTTTGTAAGGCCAGTTATTTTTGGGTTATAAGGTCCATCTTCAAGTTCATGAGTTTGGTTCATGCCCTGGTTCAAGTGTTCAGTGACCTTTTTGTTTCAGCCTGGTTCTTCATTCGGTCCAAACATCTCAATTCATAATAGCATTTGAACTGTCATACCATTGAACCATTGAAACAATTTTTGGTTCAATGGACCTGGTTCAACATATGTGGTTCAATGGCTTAAGTTCAAGTAGGTTCAGTTCATGGAAGTTCATCAACCTTCGTAATATTGAACTGTTGAACCAAATTTTTGGTTCAACGGACTTGGTTCAACAGACTTGGTTCAACGTACTTGGTTCAAGACATAAAGTTCAACGCCCCAATGGAGGGCCAACACTTCATCATAATGGGACCCAAGTTTAATTCAACTTGGTTCAAAGTCTAAAGTTTAAATTTGTTCAATGAGTTTAACCAAGTCCCATTTCCTTCAGGCATAGGTTAGCAAAGGTAGGCATTTCATTTAAAGCCATGGCTTAGCACAAAAGAATTTCTGTGGACTTTTTGTCCATGGGAAATGTCTGTGGGATAACAAAGCAACAAAATGCGAATGAATCTCCATGGACTTTTTGTCCATGAGAAAACATCCACAAACAAAAGTCCATGGGAAATATATAAAGCCTGGGGAGCAGTTTGAAGACCCAAGAGACTACCCAAGGCAAACAAGGAGCCTGCACACATACAGACTAAGGCAAGCCATGAAGATGTTATGAAGGCCCGGTAGACCAGTCTAAGACAAGGGACTTTTCAAAGGCCGAAGGGATTGGTGCCAAGAAAATAATAAAGAAGACAAAGCTACATGGACCTGACTACCATGTGGTCCGATGATGAGGACCCAAGGATGTCCCAGAGCACATCAAAATTATCAAATCCATTTAGCCATTGGGTTTTGAATTTGGAAGAGCGCTAACATGGAAAAGGAAAAGGGCCTGAATGTAGCGACCCACCAAGTATGTTCGCCCAAGGGGCTGAGTAGCTGGGTAATACAAAATAAAGACAAGGATGTAGAGGAAGACAAAACAAAGTGGCAAAGTAAGAGGAGATAAGGTGCAGAGATGACAAAGCAGTCTAAATGGCAGATGGTGTGAATGACAAGAGGCATGGTCCATGTTTTTAAAGGGGGGAAAACCACAGAACTTGACAGGAAATTTTAGCTTGCTAATAGAAAGGAGATGCAACCTACATTTTGACATTAATGTTAAATGCCAAAGTCAAGTTTGGCAACTACACGACATGGCTCTAGCAGGTTCTTCTAGAAGAGGATGTATCAATAGTGTTTTCCTCTTCCCAATGAGGGACACAACTGACCACTTGAAAAAGAAGTGCTAGTTTCTTTCTCTTGTTTTTCTCTTATATATCACAAACTTCTCATTAAGAAAAGGGGGCTTCCACATTTGTAAAGGGCGTAGCTCTACAAAATTTCACTTGGATCAATACAAATGCAGTTTTTTACCTCCATTTGGATAGACATTTCTATGTATGCATTGAGTGTTTGCTTGTGTCCAGTCAGTGTATTTTGATGCTCTCACAGGTTCAACACCAATAGACCTACTATCTACAAGGTGCCATTATTGTAGCTGATAGGAAAAGAGCAGTATTTGGGAGTGAAGGAGCAGAAGAAATTACTTCATAAGTGTGTGTTTCATAGCACCTTGGGTGACCTCTATTCTAGATTTTCCATTGAAGCCTCCTTGCTAGTTTCTTGTAGCCTGGTCCTTTTGCCAAGTGCATAGAGTATGTATGTATTTGCCTAATTTTGAGAGTGGATGTGTGAATTTCAACATTTTATTTTGGTGTATCACCTCTTTTAGAGTAGGTTATTTGTTTTCTGCCTCTTCCTCCCTTCCTCCTAGTTTATCTATATATTTATATTTTGCACTGCCTAAAACAAACAATAATACATCAAAGGGAGCTAGCCCTTAACTAGAGACTCTCCTCTCCTGCTTTGCTATCCTACAGGTGAGAGAGGAGTTTCCATGTTGTGGAGAAAACACAGGAGTTTGACCTCCTTGCCCTAGGTGCAATTTCTTGCGTCAATAGTGAGATTGGACACAAATCATTTTAGTGTCCTCATTTTCATATTGAATTAAATATAATAATTGATGAAATTGATTATATTTAATAGTAAATAATGTCATCCATACACCCTTTTTTATCTCTTACACTTAAAACTTGCAAGTGGTTGAATGATTCTATGAAGAGAATCTTTTCATTCTCAAGGGAAAAATGATACAATCTTTTTGTAAATAGTTAAACCATGAGGGTTAGAAATAAATATTAATATAATAAAATTGAATATGGGAGTCCTATAATAATAATTTTTATGAATATTTTTCACTTGAAACAATGAATAAATATCGATAGATTTTCTCTCGTAGTGAAAACTTTTTGTAGGGAGCAAAAGTTGGTCAATATAACCCTCAACTTTTGAACCACATGCTAATTGATGAAACAAATTCACAGTAATATATATATATATATATATATATATGGGTTTATAAAATAAGTAATTTAATTTTTATATTCTTTATTTATTCTTAGACTTGAATTTTTTTGGAAGATGAATGCATCTCTAAAGAGAAACTCATTTTTCTTAAGGTAAAAATGGAATAAACTTTGTGCAACCATTATAAATAAACCATGATTGTTAGAGATAAACCATAAGCTCCTAAAGTTGAAAGGGTAAGTATTATAAGAACCCATAATAGGATAATTTTTCACTTATGATGAGGAATAAATAGTGACACATTTTCTTTCCTAACAAAAACTTACTTTAGACAGAAAATGGTGGTCACTATAACATAATGTTTGAACTATATACCCAATCGATGAGTTGGATTCATGGTCATGTATAAATGGGAATATAACTGAAATACTATAATAAAAAATTATAGGTCAAAGGATGCATCCTTTATGATAATATTCTCATTCTTAAGGTGAAAAATGACACAAAATTTGTGTAGTTGTAGCTATCAGAGTTATTGCCAGAATCTAGATAACATGAGTGCAATGAAGACGTGATCACACAAGATAAACAAGTGCACAACACAAGATGCTAAAGCAATTTGACAATAACAAGAAGATAAATTACACAAGACAAAATGGAGAAAACCAAATCTAAATTAGCATGAAATGGCCAAAATGAAGAATACATATAGGAGAGCTAGAAAGTAACTCCTCCATAAATGGTGGTCAAAGCACCCCAAGAATAGACTCCTCCACAAAAGGTGGTCAAAGCACCCCAAGAATAGACTCTTCCAAAAAAATTGGTGACAAGGTGCTAATAATAGAGAAGTAACTCCCATACTAGGAATAGTTGGTCAAAGGAGTCACTTATGACATTCTTATGACATTCTTATGACACCTTATGACACAAATATGACACACAATCTCCACATAAGCTAGCCTATCCCACGAATGCAGGAAAAATCCATGTATACACAAATATATAATATTCCCTAATTAATAAATAGGGAAAAATAAAAACCTACATTAATACCCCCCATAAGCGTAGCTTAGGTGGGCAGTGTGGAAATAAAAAATGGGTCCTGGAAACTAGGCTTAATGAGGTACCCATGTACAAATGCAATCTCCCATAAGATAGAGAAAAGGAGAAAACATGTAGGAAAAAACTCCCCCCCCAAAAGAGAGACATAAAAGAAGAGAAGAGGCTAGAAGGCCCCCCTGAAGATGATGCTACTATAGATGTAGATCGCACCCCAAGAAGAGCTCGTAGATGAAAGAACTTACTCTTAGTGAAAGGTTTGGTGAAGATGTTTGCAACCTAATCCAAAGACTAGCAAAATATCAAATCAATAACCTAACTATGAATAAGCTCTTGAATGAAATGCATGTGAATCTCTATGTGCTTGGTCTGCTAGTGCTGAACTAGATTCCTACAAATCTAAATGGTACTCTGGTTGTCAAAATAAATGATGGTGGGCTGCCTGATAGGAATGCCAAACTCAGAAAGAATCCCCTAAAGCCAAATAGCCTCAGTAGCTACATTAATAGCTCCCCTATACTCTACCTCTGTGGATGATATAGCAATAACATTCTGCTTTTTGCTAGACCAACTGACAGGAACTGAACCTAGAGAAAAACTGTAACTAGAAGTGGACTTGTGAGTCTGTGAATCATCAGCCCAGTCTGAATCTATATATCCAACCAAGTCAACCTCTATGCCAAATCTATAATGAATCCCATATCTATGTGAACCCTATATGTAATGCAAGATCCTCTTAGCTATTTTCCAATGCAGCTCATGGGGTTCCTACATGAATCTAGAGACAAGTCCCACTGAATATGATATGTTAGGCCTAGTTTGAGTCAGGTAGATGAGACTACCAACAAGTTGGTGATACCGAGTGGCATCAACCAATGGTGAAGAACAATCAGCCTCAAGCTTGACTCCTGATAGAAAGGGAGTCAGAGATGGCTTGCAATCAGCCATGTGAAAGTGAGCCAATAAGTTGAGAGCATACTTAGGCTGTGTAAGAGAAATCCTTGAATCTAACTGTGACATGTTGATGCCAAGGAAGTAGTGCAACAAACCTAAGTCTATCATGTCAAATCTATCCTGAAGAGATGCCTTCACCACTATAATAGCTGATGAAGAACTCCTAGTGATCAAAAGGTCATCAACATATAGAACCAAAATCAAGAGCGAATCATCCTACCGTAAGAAGTAGACATTGGGATCATAATGGTACCTAGTGAAACCCACTATGAGAAGGAAAGAATCCATCTTGGCATACCAAGCTCGAGGGGCCTGTTTGAGGCCATAGATAGATTTCCTAAGTCTGCATACTAAAGAAGAATCCTAAACAAATCCTAGTAGCTGCTCCATGTAGATCTCCTCCTCTAGGTCTCCATGAAGAAAGGCACTCTTCACATCCATCTGATGCACATCCCAACCATGTGTTGTGGCAATAGCTAAGGTGAGTCAGATAGAAGTCATCTTTGCAATGGGTGTAAAGGTCTCTGAGTAGTCAATGCTTGCCACTTGTGAGAAACCTTTGGCAACCAATCACACCTTGTACTTATCAACTGACCCATCTGCTATAAACTTGGTTTGATATATCCACCTACATCGAACCATCTTTCTTCCCTTAGGAAGTGAAGTCAAATCTCAAGTGTGATTTTTGATTAAGGAAGAATATTCTTCCTCCATAGTACTATCCCACTTAGGTACCCCCGATGCCTCTTGAAAAGTCTATGGATCTGAAACTATAGCGAAGAAGGCATGTGGATCTCTTTGAAAATCCCCCTAGTATTTCTATCATCTACGGGATCTCCTACCCAAGTGCCAGCACTCTCAAGTGTCTGCCTGGCCCAAAGTGGCCCAAAAGTGGGTGAGTCAAGTGCTAACTCTTCATCCTCTGACTGACTAGAGGTGGATGACTCTGCATCACTGTCCTCACTATCTAAACTTAAAGAAGAAGAAGATGTCTCTAGCTCAAGAACCTATTGTGACTGATCTAAATCTGACGAGGAATCATCATGAAGAAGTAGATCCGTGAGGGAGAAGAAGTGTCAAGTGTTGAGTCTCTAGGACTCTCCTAAAAATGGATACTTCTCTTGATGAACAACTCATGAGTGACTGGATCTAGAAGGTGATATCCCTTAATACCATCTATATATCCTATAAAGATTCAAGGTTTGGACTGACGTTCCATAGCTTTGCTTTTCTTCTTCAGAATGTAGGCCATAGCTGGGGATCTAAAAACTTTAAGGTGCTCAAGGTAGTGGTAGTTAAGGTGGCTGAACCACTCATGCCATAATTTGCTAACTCCATCTGAATGAGTCAGTAATGTTGTTGGAGAAGAATCTAATGCAAAATGTGAGGTGTATAACCTAGCTTGGTGATTTGCCCTACCCACTGCCACTATAGTATCACTATGCAACTCTCTGATAGACACTGAATCTGGTGAAAACTCAACTCTCATGCCCTAGCCAATGTGAGTGATTTGGTACACTGATAGGAGATTGGTTGAAAGAGAAGCAACACTTAGAACATTATTAAATGTTCCTCCTTCCATTTCAACTAACCCTCTCCCTAAAACAAAAACTGATGTGTCATCACCCAAACTAATTAATGTCATGCTATAAGGCTCTAAAGATGAAAACTCAACTAGTGAAGAGCCCATGTCGTGAGAAGCACCAAAGTCTATGAACCATGAAGATGTAGAAGCTGCAGTGGCTATAAGGGCCTTGCCCTTTTCTTTCTCCTTACCCTTGCCTTTTGCCTTAGTAGAATCTTGGGTTGATGAATTATGCTTGCTGGACTTAGGAACACCTATGTTGTTCTTCTCTAGAAGATGAGTTAGGTGATCTATTTGTTTATTCATGCACTTGTTTACATCATGCCCTATATTTTTACAATAGGCACACTTAACCTTCTCCTTCTTCAGTTTAACATTGGAGGATGAAGACTCAGTGTTGTTTTTGGCAGGATTATTATTTTCTTTCTTCTTCTCCTGGTCCTTGTTCTTTTTCTTCTTCTCCTTTGTTGAAGTCTTATCTTTACCATTTCTAGCTATCAAGGCTTGGGGTTGAGTAGACTTCATTGTGCCCATCTGAATTAGCTTATCTTGCTCCCTAGTCAAGATGGTAATGAATGAATCCAAAGAATGCATTTTCCATGTAGTGCTAAGGGCACTTCTAGTGGCATGGAAAGTGGAGACAAAGACTGAATAACTTAGACCTAGCTTTGTGAGAATAGAAAGTATTAGTTGATCATCATTCTTCTCTATCCCACATTCTTTCAATTGCAATCTAAGGGCCTTAAACTTAGTGAAGAAGTCCTGTAGGGTGTCAAAGTTGCTAAGACTTAGACTTATGAGTTCATTTTCAAGCTCATGACCTCTCATCTCATCAAGCTTCCCAACCAACTTTTCTAAGGTGTCCCATATGTCATTAAGATTTTGGGAGGATTCTAAGTGGAAGAGAAGTTTTGGAGACACAAACAAGCTCATCAACCCAAAGGCTTCATCACTACGGTTGTACCACTTAACCTTTTCAGCATCTGTGTTGGGTTCTACTTCTGTACCCATGGTGATCCTATACAACCTTTTACTTCTAAGAATGATTGACATTTTAACTTTCCATTAATGATAGTTGAAGATTTTTAGGAGTTTAAGTTGAAAAGAATCCATTTTTTAGCTAAATTTAGGTGAAGTTGTGTTGATTGCAAGTTGTGAATGTATGCAGAAAGGAGAATGAAAGCAAGTTTGAAAAGCAATCACACCCCCCCAAAATATTGATCCCTATAAAATATACAAGTGCACACTCAAAATACATCAGACTTAGCTGAAAATGCATCTTAGAGCAATCAGTGCAAGACTAAAGTAAACAGGACGTCAGACTCAGTCGAAAATGCGTCCTAAGAGACCCAAATTTTGGCACTTTATAAACTAGTGTGTTTTTTAAAAATAACAATTCTACACTGTGGATAATTGAGTTACAAGCACTTTTGCAAAAAATGGCACCCAAAACTGAGCTACCGTTTGCAAGATTTTAAAGTTGCAATTTTCCTGTAAACTGGTGTTTTTACAAAAAAAGGCACTAAAACATCAAAAAAATGCCTGTTATGAGGAGAGAAAGTGGCCTTCCAACCACTCATTAGATTTTGAATGGAATTAATAATCTAAATGAGGTCTTTATGAGGGGGAATTAGCCTCCTACCAACCCGAGCCTCACCCTTCGTCTTCGTAGGTCGAAGATACAAGTTTTAAATTAAACCTCTAAACTAACTTTTTGAATGCTAATTTCAAATTTGATTTTAAATCAAACATTAAAATTACTAATTTTAAGAATATAAAAATAATTAAGAGGTAGATTTACAAGAAAAAGAGAGTGGGCCCACCAAAAGAGGCATGGGAAACCAAGAGAAGCGCCATATGCAAGAAATCACTATCCAAAAACTTTTACTAGAAAAGACAAAACATAAGACTTGTTGGAAATGCCATATGGCTTGGGACCTTGCTAGAGAGAGATTAGAAGCTAGGTACAAAATTCTTTCCCAAAAAAAATAGACCTAATTTGCTTACTTTCTGGAAGGACAGAGACTGAAGTTGGTGCTGATTGCTGACCAGAAGGGCACACCGTACAGCCTGTGGCATAGCTGAATGCTTACTAAAGTCTTGGTAAATAGAAAACTAGTTAGAAAAGGACACCATACGACCTATTGAAGGTGCTTTGCTACTATAGAAAGGAGGTGTAGTAAGGCTTAGTCTATTGGAACTGAAGCCACCCAACTGAAAGGAGTGTGGCACAACAAGCAGAAAGGTGGTGTGGAGTAGTTGAAGCATCCTCTTTCTTTCCTCAAGCTAGAGTCACACAAAACATAATGCAAAGCAGGGTGGCATACAAGAGTAGAAAACATAATATAGAGTATTTATTTTGCAAAATAAAAAAAAATACCTCCATCTTATTGAAGCCACAACAGATCAATCAAGACACCCAAAAGGCCAAAGATACCAGAAATGATACATTTTTTTTATTTTTGATCAAATCTAAAAATAAAAAATTCCACTCCTCTTGATTTCAAAATAAGCTAAAAGCATGATCATACACAAGATTACCAAGAAATATCTGATACCATATCAGAGTTGTTACCAGAATCTAGATAATGTGAGTGCAATGAAGACGTGATCACACAAGATAAACAAGTGCACACCACAAGATGCTACAGCAATTTGACAATAACAAGAAGATAAATTGCATAAGACAAAATAGAGAAAACCAAATCTGAATTAACATGAAATGGCTAAAATGAGGAATACATATAGGAGAGCTAGAAAGTAACTCCTCCACAAATGGTGGTCAAAGCACCCCAAGAATAGACTCCTCCACAAAAGGTGGTCAAAGCACACTAAGAATAGACTCCTCTAAAAAAGGTGGTGACAAGGTGCTAAGAATAGAGAATTAACTCCCATACCTGGAATAGCCGGTCAAAGGAGTCACTTATGACATTCTTATGACACCTTATGACACAAATATGACACACAATCTCCACATAAGCTAGCCTATCCCACGAATGTAGGAAAACCCCATGTATGCACAAATATATAATATTCCCTAATTAATAAATAGGGAAAAATAAAAACCTACACTAATAGTAGCACACAAATTGTGATAGGAAAAATGTATAAAATTTGGGTAACCATTTCATTGGGATTCCTCTACACATCACATAATATTTTTTGAACCATACCATGTATTATTTTAAATGATTTTATTTATTTAAAAACTATAATATTCTATACTTAGAACACCATCCACTTGAAGGTGGAAACTTATCTAATACCACTAACTAGCATTAAATGTGTTATTAATGATTTCAATATATATATATATATATATATATATATATATATATATATATATATATATATATATATATATATATATAGTGACAAAATAATTTAAAATTAAAATCCACTATATTAAATACTAACCTTACTAATTCAAAATGCAACTTGATTTTAATACTAACCCTACCAGGTCAATCAAACTTACTTTATAATTCAACTCTATTTTTAAGTGTTTCTAGAATTGTTGCATGTTCAAATTCACAAACTTTCCAAAAACATTTATTGTGAGCATTTCCATGCAATTTTATAAATTGAACATTTTTATTAATTACCAAATATTAATATTGAAGTATTACCATATTTGGTTCAAAGTCTTCAAATAACCATTGCTTTAATTTCTATAAAACTATCTTTGACACAAGGTTCCTATAACCACAATAAATCCAATGGGATAAACTAGGTATTATCTATCCATGACACTTGTGGTAAATTTATTTTCTACTCTACACAATAAGATATGTAATAATATATTCCCTTGTCATTGTCTTTAGGGGAAATTACTAAAAAAATAGGCCCTACATTTAAAGTGTAATCAATTTTTAAGGACCTATAGGACAAACATTTAAATATTAATAACTTTTAAGTCTACATTTATATTATAAATAAATTTTGCATGGTTGTATATGATCTGAGATGTGGTCAAATTAAATTATTGACACCATGTCATGATCTCATCATGGTTTCAATGAATTACTAGTCTCATAGGCCTAAGGTGTTTTCAACACCATTATTCAACCCATTATTTTGACTCACATTCATTTCAATCAAATTTCAAATAACCCAAATAAAAGCATGACATGTCTCTAGTATAAATAGTCCATAAACTAGAAATTGAGTTTCAAAGTGAGCGGAAATCACTCGATCCAAGTACTATACTATAATATTCATACATTAACTTATTTTTTTCCTCAATTAATTAAAATAATATTTGTACATGAGAATATTTATCTGATCTATGAGAAATTACTTCATTATACCAAGCCATAATACTTTTAGCATCAATCAAATCGACACCATACTTGTTCTTGTTCTAATATTTTTTTAGGGGATTTTTACACATGCACCAACACCATCATATTCCCATTTTTCAAAGAACATCCTCATGTAAACTATAGAAATTTTATATCTAACTCTCTTATGCATCCTGATCAACCAATAAAACATTCAAGAATTTGTAAACTATCTAGCACAATTGTCTAACCAAATGTGGTGTGTATTGAACATGATTTCTCTTACATTCATATTTTTATAAAATATTTCAAAACAACCTTAGATAAAATTTGTAAAATGCAATCTATCATCACTAATGTAAATGTGGTACTCCTTGAAAATATTTCTATTGTCTTATATGTTATCAAGTGCAGTTTTGATGCAATATGAATGAAAATTCTAACTTAAAATGAATTATAGTATAGGATTGAACCTCATTTTGTGTCTATAGTTTTTAATTTTTAACAAAGTCCAAAATTGAATGGTATTGAGTGGGATGTTGTGCTTGTATAACTTGAATTGATCATCTAACAATTTTATATGGTGTGTATGTGTTGGATATTGATAAATAATAATATTATTGAATTCAACCATGAAATCAAATACAGATGCTAGGGTCATAGCTAATTCACATATTGATGACTATTTTCCATATTTTAATTCATAATTTATATATTTTTAGTTATTAAAATAATCTAGTTTCTTTATAAATTCATGTGAAATTTCCTTGTGTATACAACTAGTGAAATGTGAATAACCATCACAAGTGTTATATATTCCATCTACACATTCTTTGGAAAAAATATGCCCCTCAGGTCTTTGACACAAAATACTTGGGATTAACTCTATTGACATTTTAGGTGTATAAGCGAGCATACATTCCTACATTATATTATTAGTATGTAAACTAAAACATATATGATGAAGACCATCAAAATACATTAAAAAATTCAAATCAATCCTACAAAAACACATGGTGCGTGTTTGGTGGGTTTTATAATAGAAAGTCTTTCACATCTCAAATTAACTTTGGTTAGTTATCAATTGTCCATTAAAAAATTCAAGAAAATTCTTACAAAATTCTATCTAGATTATGTCCAAGAAGTGTTTCTCATGTGGCTCATGTTTTTTTAAACCTTTTATTATTTTAACATCTTTTATACTAGGTGAGACCCTTGTTTTATCATGCCAAGATTTTCAGTAAAATGTCTTATTCCTTTAACTAATACCTTGTCTTTTCATGGGATTCTACCACTAAATGCCCAAAAATCTATGAGCAAAGATTCATTGAGACTTGTTCTTCTTCCTATGAATTTAATTAGAGTTTTCCTATTCAAGTTCAAGGTTGTCCTTGTTTGATTAAGAAATTGGCCTCTAGATGTTTGTCTTACTCACTATATATTCCATTATTACTTGTCTTTCCAAATTAATATCTTTATTTCAAGTTTTATTACCTATTGCATTAAATTCATTTCTTATATTCTCCACTATTGTATTATTTCTTCCCTCTAGGTTGCTTTTTCTTAACCCTAAAGTATGCATCATAGGGCACTTTTTTGCATTTTCATCAATTGAAAAAATAATTGACAATGTTTGTATAGATTTTATTCTCAAATTCATTGTGCCATACAAGTTGAGCATGATATTTAACTGTATGTTTTGACATTTTACCTTGCATAGGTTATAATATCTTCTCATCTATTTCAATCAAATACCTTGATTTTCATCATTTTATATTTGGAGGTGTGGATGTATGATGTACTTAACACTTCAGCCATATAATGGATATTCAAGACCATGTTAACATTAGACTCTCTAGGCAAAGTAAATTCCCCTTCATTGAGAGATAGATAAATTGATATCAATAAGTGATGTTCATTATTGTCCTGCCAAAAAAATTCACTATGGATAGATGTTTTATTATATTATATTTATACATGTGTCTCATTACTCAATAAAAATTCATTAGTTACATGTTATACATATCGAGTTTAATCATTCAACAAGGGTTTATTAACTACCATCTCATTTGAAAATGTATCTAAATTAAATTCCTTATAGTTGGGCATGTTATTTTCAATTGAAATATTATTTGGTTTAGAAGAAGTACCTCCTAATGAGACTACTTTAGATCTGAGTATGATTAACATAATAAAATATCTGAACACATAATACTCATAGAGCAAAATAATATTGTATTCATCAAATATCTGAATAATACATTGGTTATTAAATAGCCAAGATGGTTTACCAACTTCCTATAGAATAGGAAGTCTAACAAATAACTAACCCCTTAGTACAGATATACGTATAACTAAAATATATTGTTTCTAAAAACAATATATTTTACTAACCAACTAATCTATATTCAGGAGTTATAACTCACTCATACAATATTCTATTTATTGTTAGGGTGTGGAGCTAAAAGCTTCACCAAGGAGCATTCATTAGCAGTTTCGGGTCTACACAGACACCGGCGTCGGTCAAGAGCGACCGACGTCGGTCACAGGCAGTTGCAGAGATGCCAACGTCGGCAAAGGGTTGGCCAGCGGCGGTCACAGACAAGCAGCAGGAACCGACGTCAGTTACCTATGCGTCCAAAAAGCGATTTCTGTGGACAAAAGCGAGTGTTTGCATGATGAGTTTGAGTTGTAGTCTCAAGCTCGCATTTCTATTATTAGCATTACTATTTTTAGAGCCCTTGTTTAAGTGGTTTAATTGTTTGTTGGAAGTACATGCTCAAGTCTCCTAATTCTATATGTAGAATTAGATCTTCCTAGCTTTGTAGTGGATTATTGTAGTTGTTGTAGATTGTGAATTATTGTAATTCATTGTGTGTGAAAAACAGTACAGAATTGAATCAATCCAGGCTTGTTGGAGTTGATTGTTCTTGAGAGAGATAGCTCTTGAGGAATAGAGATCTAGTGAGAGATCTATACACCTAGGAGTGGTGTGGAAGAAAGAAGCTTTCTTCAATTGTATTCCTTTTGTAAAGAGTTTGTTAATACAAGTTTTCAGGGTGTTTTCTTGTATCTCTTGTTCTTGCTATTATCATTCTAATTACTTGTCAATCTGATTTAATTCTACGTTTATTGCTTTCACAATTGTAATCTATTATTGGATTGATCCCCCAACAAGTGGTATCAGAGCCTTGGTTATAGGTTCAGAGCTTGATAATCGGTATCAAAGTTCAGGTTCACTAACAGGTGGTTCAGATCTGTGTAGTGTTTATTGATTATAGGTTCTCACAGGAGTTTCTATAGGGATTTCTATTTGAGTGGGAGAAGCAATGGCAGATGAAAGTAAATTGAGAATGGAAAAGTTTAATGGCAAAAATTACCAACATTGGAGAATGCAGATAGAGGATTATCTGTATCAAAAAGATCTCTACTTACCGTTAGGTGGGGTTGCTAAGAAGCCCAAAGACATGGAGGATGAAGAATGGGAAGTTCTTGATAGAAAGGCTCTGGGGTCTATAAGACTGAGTCTAGCATCCACTATGATATCTAATTTATCACAGGCAAAGTCTACAGTAGAGTTGATGACTATGTTAGCAAATTTGTATGAAAAACCCTCAGCTTCTAATAAGGTATATCTTATGAAGTAGTTATTTAATTTGCATATGAATGAAGGTGGATCTGTTTCTACTCATCTGAATGATTTCAATGGTATTGTGAATCAATTAAGTTCAGTGAATATAGTGTTTGATGATGAAATAAAAGCTCTTTTAATATTATGTTCTTTGCCTGAAAGCTGGCATGGCTTTGTAATGGCAGTAAGTAATACTGCATCTGCATCAAATATTTTGAAAGTAGAGGATGTTGTTAGTGTTATCTTGAATGAGGAAATATGCAGGAAAAGCACAGAAGAAACATCTGGGAATGCTTTAAGTTTTGAGAGCAGGGGAAGGCAAAAAGAGAAGAGCAAGAAAGGCAGAGCAAGATCCAAGTCTAAGGGGAAAGGCAGATCTAAATCCAGAAATGGCAGGAAGCCACAATGTTGGAATTGTGGAAAGAGGGGCACATAAGCAGAGATTGTTGGTCAAAGCCTAAGGAGGACAATCAGCATGAAGGAAAGGAAGAAGCCAAGATTGCAGGTATTACACAAGATGCTTTAATTTTCTCTCTGCATAATAATATAGAATCTTGGGTATTAGATTCTGGTGCATCTTTTCATGCTACTCCTAACAGGGAATATTTTAGTGACTATATCCATGGAGATTTTGGAATAGTGTATCTAGGGGATGATGAGCCCTGTAAAATAATTGGCAAAGTTAAAGTGCAGTTGAAGATGCAGAATAACAACACATGGGTGTTGAGAGATGTGATGCATGTTCCTAACTTGAAGAGAAATTTGATTTCTGTAGGAAAGTTAGGGGATGAGGGTTGTACAGTAACTCTCACATCAGAATCTTGGAAGGTGACCAAGGGTGCACTTGTTATGGCCAGAGGTAAGAGAGAAGGCACTCTCTATTTGTGTAATTGTGTTACTAACAAATCTCTTTCTGTATTATCTACTTTAGATGTGGATGCTAAATTGTGGTACTCAAGGCTTGGCCACATGAGTGAGAAGGGGATGTCAATTCTTAAGTCCAAAGGTATGCTTTCAAATTTAAAAGGCATAGATCTAGAGTTTTGTGAGCACTGTGTATTTGGAAAATAGAAAAGGGTTAGTTTTCTCAAAATTGGGTTTACTAAGAAGAGGCACAAGTTGGAGCTTGTTCACAAAGACGTGTGGGGACTGGCTCAGGTTGCTTCCATTGGAGGATCACAGTACTATGTATCTTTCATAGATGATGCTACAAGGAAGGTATGGATCTATTGTATTAGAAGAAAATCTGATGTATTTGATACTTTTAAAGTTTGGAAAGCTATGGTTGAGAATGAAACAGGTAAAAGATTAAAGTGCCTGAGATCAGACAATGGCGGTGAGTTCTGTAGTCATAAGTTCAGAGATTATTGTTACATGCATGGAATCCATAGGCAAAGGACAGTTCCAAGGATGCCTCAGTAGAATGGAATTGTTGAAAAGATGAACAGGACAATAATGGAGCATGCACGATGTATGAGATTGCATGCTGGGTTGCCCTTATAGTTTTGGGCACAAGTTGTTGACACTGCAGTGTACTTGATTAACAGAGGACCCTCTACAACTCTAGATGGTGGTATTCTAGAAGAGGCATGGATAGGTAAAAAGGTTGATCTCTCATATCTCAAAGTTTTTGGTTGTGAAGCCTTTGTGCACATAGATAAAGAAAATAGAAAGAAGCTTGATGCTAAGTCTATGAGGTGTACGTTTATTGGCTATGGCTCAGATGATTTTGGTTACAGATTGTGGAATCTAGCAACTAACAAGGTAATCAGGAGCCGTGATGTTGTTTTCAATGAAAGAGTGATGTATTATGATCAGCTAAGGAAGTTGAATCAATCTGAGTAGAGCAATGGTGAATTGGACGAGGTGAAAGTCCAAGATGAGCTCCCAGGAAAAAGAAATAATCACTTGCAGGAAAACACAGAGACCGACGTCGGCAGTGTAGGAATTGGCGTCGGTAGAGCAAAAATTGGCGTCAGCCATACAGAGACCGACATTGGCCATACAGGTACCGAGGTTGGTTAGGCAGAGCTGACGTCAGCCAGTAATAGGTCTGCAGGTGATCGAGGTGGTCACTGTCAGAGAATTTGGGTGGACAGCGTGTTGTGGACGAGTCTCAGACACCCATCAGGAGGTCAGAAAGGGTGAGTAAGCCTCCAATAAGATATTCTCCTTATTTATTTTATTTATTGCTAACTGATGGTGGAGAACCAGAGAGTTTTGAAGAAGCAATATAGGTGGAGTCCAAGAGTCAATGGGAGCGTGGCATGGTTGAGGAGTTGGAGTCCTTAAGAGAGAACCAAACATGGGATTTGGTTGAATTGCCAGCTGGTAAGAGAACACTAAAGAACAGATGGAGTTACAGGTTGAAGGAAGGTGAGAATGGATAGATGAGATATAAGGCCAGATTGGTAGTGAAAGGATTTGCACAAAAGCCAGGTATCAACTTTGGTGAGATTTTTTCTCTTGTTGTTAAAATGACTTCTATAAGGGTTGTATTGTCTTTGGTTGCTTTCGAGGATTTGCATCTTGAGCAGCTAGATGTTAAGATAGCATTTCTTCATGGAGATTTGGATGAGGAAATTTATATGGAACAGCCAGAAGGATTTGAGGTCAAGGGCAAGGAGAAGTTTGTGTGCAGATTAAAGAAAAGCTTGTATGGCCTCAAGCAAGCTCCTAGGCAATGGTACTTAAAATTTGACAGGTTTATGATTGAGCATGGCTACAGTAGGTGTCAATCAGACCATTGTGTGTATTTCAAGAGATTTGATAATGGTAGATATATTATTCTATTGTTGTATGTAGATGATATGCTGGTTGCAGGATCTCACATGCAGGATATCTCAGAGCTTAAGGTAAAATTAGCTCAAACATTTGCTATGAAGGATTTGGGAGCAGCTAAGAAAATCCTTGGTATGAGCATTAAGAGAGACAGGACAGGTTGATATTGTCTCAAGAAGATTATGTGGACAAGGTGTTGAAACTATTCAATATGCAGGATGCTAAACCGGTAAGCACACCTTTGGCTGGACATTTTAAGCTAAGTAAAGAACAATGTCCTAATTCATATGATGAGGTAGAGTACATGAGTAAGGTTCCATATTCTTTCACGGTAGGGAGTTTGATGTATGCAATGGTGTGTACTAGACCGGATATTGCCCAAGCAGTGGGAGTGGTAAGTAAGTATATGGCCAATCCAGGTAAGGAACGTTGGAAAGCAGTTCAGTGGATCCTTAGATATCTGAGAGGAACCAATAGTAAGCACTTATGCTATGGAGGTTCAGATACTTCTCTACATGGTTATGTAGATTCAGATATGGCAGGTGATTTGGATGGCAGGAGGAGCACTACAGGTTATGTTTTTACTATAGGTGGAACGGTGGTTAGCTGGATATCTAAGTTGCAGAAGGTTGTTGCCTTGTCAACTACAGAAGCAGAGTATATTACAGCCACAAAAGCTAGCAAAGAGATGATATGGATGACACGGTTCATGGATGAGCTTGGTAGGGAGCATGAGAGTTGCAAATTGTATAGTGACAGTCAGAGTGCAATCCATTTGGCTAAGAATTCAGCCTTTCATTCAAGAACAAAGCACATATAGCTAAGGTATCACTTCATACGATAGGTATTGGAAGATGGTGAGTTGAAGCTAGAGAAGATCCATACAGATAGGAATCCTGCTGATATGTTAACCAAGTCGGTTACAAAGGAGAAGTTGACTCTTCATTCAACTTCTATTGGTCTTCATGATTGAGTTCAAGATGGAGGAGCTAGAAGATGTTGCTGTACAGGTACTAGTGCAGCTATTTATCTCCAAGTGGGAGATTGTTAGGGTGTGGAGCTAAAATCTTCACCAAGGAGCATTCATTAGTAGTTTCAGGTCTACACAGACACTAGCGTCGGTCAGGAGTGACCGACGTCGGTCACAGGTAGTTGCAGAGATGCCGACGTCGGCAAAGGGTCAGCCGGCGGTGGTCACAGACAAGCAGCACGAACCGACATCGGTTACCTGTGCGTCCAGAAAGCGATTTCAGTGGACAAAAGCGAGTGTTTGCATGATGAGTTTGAGTTGTAGTCTCAAGCTCGCGTTTCTATTATTAGCATTACTATTTTTAGAGCCCTTGTTTAAGTGGTTTAACTATTTGTTGGAAGTACATGCTCAAGTCTCCTAATTCTATATGTAGAATTAGATCTTCCTAGCTTTGTAGTGGATTATTGTAGTTGTTGTTGTAGATTGTGAATTATTGTAATTCATTGTGTGTGAAGAACAGTACAGAATTGAATCAATCCAGGCTTGTTGGAGTTGATTGTTCTTGAGAGAGATAGCTCTTGAGGAATAGAGATCTAGTGAGAGATCTATACACCTAGGAGTGGTGTGGAAGAAAGAAGCTTTCTTCAATTGTATTCCTTTTGTAAAGAGTTTGTTAATACAAGTTTTCAGGGTGTTTTCTTGTATCTCTTGTTCTTGCTATTATCATTCTAATTACTTGTCAATCTGATTTAATTCTGCGTTTATTGCTTTCATAATTGTAATCTATTATTGGATTGATCCCCCAACATTTATGTCATGGTAAATATCTAAATGTAAAATTTAATGTAATAAACTAATTCCTAACATTCCCCTTTAGTTTTTACTTGGTGCAA